>QRFJ01000351.1:222036-239950 GCA_006176705.1 Cocos nucifera | reverse complement strand
AACTAGGGTTTGACGAGTTCACCTTAACCCTAATCTGATCGGGGCTCAAGATAGAAGAACTTAATCACACAGGTAGCTGCACCAAGAGGTTCGCATTCAGCTCTGATGGGTTGCCACCATATACTGCTAGGTGTCACTGGTGGATTTTGGGAGCAATTAGAATGATTTAGATGATCGATCATTCTAGCTGTTCGAATCAGAAGAGTTCTGATCCATCGAAAGGAGTTTCGATGATGTCGATGATAGAGATCATGACATATCCCATTACCATACAGAACTGAACCTAACTGGGTCACACAAACAAGGGTTTGAATCTGGTGATCATCAATTGAACTGATCCTAGTTCAATTGATCTGAATGAGATTCAATTAGGTTCAAGGAAATCGTGCTAGCACTCGATTGAACCTAACGTTCTTCTTTTACTATCATAAATAAGTTGTCCTGACTGAGCCAAAGGAGTTTGTGCTCAATCAGAGGCCTTCATATGGTCTGACTGGAGGTTGTCCAAGTCAAAAAAAAGGTTGTCTTATTTTTTGTAAGACAATACCTACCATTTTTGGTCACCTGCCATTTTTCTCGTCCTTTGACTTTGGTCAAAAGTCTGACCTTTGACTGGTCAAATGTTGACCATTGACACTTTGACTTTTGACCATGTGTCATGCACCTATTGGAGAGCTGGTGGGGGCTTGTCCCCCTGCCAGAACCTGGCAAGGAGGAGGGCGCACGCCAAGGGTGGCGTGAGCCCAAGTTGGAGGCGCCTAGGAGTTCCTTGTTGGACAAGGACTCCATCTCCTTTTGGATTCCAATTAGAGTTCCTCCTAAGAACCAACTTTGACTGGTCTTAGGTGCCCTCTAAGGAGGAATCCAAGGGGACTCTATTCCACCAATCAGATTTAGATCTGATTTCACAAAGGGTTGTGATTGGTTGGGAGGAAGAGGAGTTGGATCACATAGTCTATAAATAAGACCCTGCGCCCAACTCAAAAAAAGAACAATTTCTCATGCCCCAAGGCTGCCTCTCTCTTCCTCCTCCATGCCAAGTTCATCTTCTCCCTCTCCTCTCCATGCTCAAAGAAGTTTTGGATCTTGGTTGGTGCAATCTAGAAGAGAAAGGCGATCAAAAAGCTAGAAGGCTGCGCTGCTGCAAAGGACGACTGCTGATCTTCAAAAGAGTTTTGAAGATCCTCCAGATCAGATTCAGATCTAATTTTTGGAAGATGTGATAGAGAAGAAGAGGATCTCCTAGATCCAACCTGAGTGGATACCGGTAGAGGCCAGGCACTTGCGTGGCTAGATCCAGAACCTTCCGCTGCTTACAGGATCATCAATGGGATAAATAGGATTACCCTACATCAAGGTAAATTAAATTTGATTTAATTTATCTTATTTTATTTTAATTATTAAAATAATAAGAATTAGATCTAAAATATTCTAGATCTGATTTAGATCAAAGAAAAAAATTTTTGAAATATATCTCTTGATCTGATCGATCAGATCTGAACGAACCTGGTCCGGGAAATCAGGATTTTCCTTCAACTGGTATCAGAGCCAAGGTTCTAAAAGTATGTTTAGATCTAATTTTAAATTTATTTTAATTAAAAAATAAAGTGATTTTCAGATGTCACATGAGATGTGATCAGATCTAAAATCAGAAAAAATTAAAATTAAATGATTTGGATCTAAGATTAGAAAATATGCATGACTAGTTCTAAAATAGAATAGTTCTATAGAATAGTTCTTGCATGTTTTAATTTAATTTGATTAAATCATATTTTAGATCTATTTATTTACTATTTTTTGATATTATAATTATTATAATAACATCTGAAAAATAGTAAATAAAAAATTATTTAATTTTTAAATATCATATGAGATATGATTGATGCATGTCTAGACTAGTTGTAGAATAGTTCTACATAATTGTCTAGATTAGAATTTATTTTGATTAGATCAATTTAAATCTAATTTTTTAGATTATTATGAGATAATTTAGATCTGAAAAAATATGCATGATTCGATACATGAGATGTATGCAAAATATGCCATGATTAGATCTAATTTGTATATGAGATATATGATATAGATCTAAAACTATTTTGTAGTATTACATGTTCCTGATTAAGGCGTTCCTCTTGGCCGTCCGGTCATAAGAACGAAGAAAGGTTTAAAGGCCCTCTCCTTCCCATTCGATGGGGTGTTCTTATGATGTGTAGGGGTGCTGCGTGTTCGTCCTTAATCAGAAATCCAAAACTTACTTTCTGCAAAACCCTAGATCCTGAAACCCTAGGATTTATTGTGCATATTTTGTTTATGAACCCTACTTAATTAAGAATTAAGATTATGGAATATTAATTAGGTCTAAAATTGAGAATTTCAGATCTAAGACATATTCATAATACTGGGTTCGGGCTTGGGTAGCTCAATTAGGTCTAAGCGGTTGATCAAACCGAATCAAGAGTTGGTTAGATGGGATCAACAATGCTTAAATTGACCAGCCTAATAGGATTAAGTCTGGGTCAAGATCGAGTCACGATCAAGCAAGACCTAATTAGGCTCAGAGGTTAGAGTCTGGATTGTAGGCTAACCCAATTGGTTCTGGCTCAACAATTTGGTGTCTAAGGTAAGTTTGGCACATAGACGACCGACTGGATTTTTAATTGGAAGCTACTCGACCTGAATGCATTCTTGTACGAGTTAATGGCATATTCCTTCCACCGATCTCACTTACCTGGCCATATCTGTTGACACAGTTCTGATCTGAGGTGGTCAATAATCCGAGCTAACCCATGCCACTAGGTTAGTCATAATTGTTATGACTAATGCCAAGTCTAGTTTAATGAGACCTGAATCAATTCTCCCTAAGAAAAGATTAAGTCTGAGGTCTTCCACCATTGTAGATGTGCGGGCCCTTCCCGGGGTTGATTGTTCTCGGCTGGATACAGTGGCTCAGTTGCACCGGAAAAGATGCAACCATGTCTATTAGGCATTGGATGCTATGGGCTGGAGGATGAGTTGGGCTCAATATTTCCGGATACGGTGAGAGACTCAATTAGGAACCCAGTCTATGCAAATGGTGGGTCTGACTTAACTAAGGAGTGGATCAATATTCCGGATACGGTGAGATTCATGAATTAGAGACCAAGTTTGGGTGCACCATGATTAGAGAATCATTGAACAAGAGTTGTTCACTCATTGGCTAACCCATCACCAATAACTGTTAGGTGAGGTGATGAGTCAGTTGGTGAGACCGCACCACCCACTAGAAATCATTAATCATGGAGATTTTTCGCATCTCTACAGAGGGAGTGTAGGGATCCGAGAAAATAGTGGGAGCTAATTTGTTTAAAAATAAAATTCCTAAATAAATTGGTCAAGTCAATAATTACAGTATCTAACTAGAATCTTTGACTCTCTACAGAAAAATGTCTGCGTCCAACCCATTGGCACGTATCCTGGACACACATAGACTGACTGGACCCAATTATAAAGATTGGCTCAGGAACTACAAAATTATTTTGGGATTTCGAGAAGTTAACCCATGTATTGGACCAGGACCCTCCCACCTTACCAGCCCGTCCATCCACTGAACAGAGAGCGTCTCTGGAAAAATGGATAGACGAAGATAATAAGGCCAGATATTACATGTTGGGCTCGATGTCTGATGAGCTCCAGCGCCAACATGAAGATATCGGGACTGCTCGCCAAATGTTGGCTCACCTGCAGGAGATGTTTGGTGAACAGAGTCGCGCAGCCAAAGTATCAAGTCACGAAATGACTTTTTAAGGCTAAGATGCGTGATGGGCAGTCAGTCCAAGATCACTGTCTGATGATGATCAAGGACATGGAAGAGCTTGAGAAGCTCGGTGTGAAGTTAGACTTGGATCTGCAGAACGATATTATTCTGCAATCCTTGACTGATGCATATGGGCAATTCATCATGAATTACCACATGCATAAACTTCAAAATTTTCTTGGCCGAATTAATGAATATGCTGGTTACCGCTGAGCTTTCTATGAAAGGTTCTAAAGGCTCAGTTCTTGCTATGGAACATGGACTTCTTCCAAAAGAAAGTCTTATGGAAAAGAAAAAGAAGTCTGTGAAAAAGCAAAAGGTGGAAGGAGGAAAGAAGAAGAAGGCAGAGTCGAAGAAGAAAGCCGACTGTCAAAGGAAAGTATTTTCCATTGCAACAGCGACGGCCATTGGAAAGCGGAAACTGCCCTACTTACCTGGCCACCCTGAAGAACAAGAAGGAAGGTCCTTCTGGAGGTATGCTCGTTATTGAGTCTAACCTTACGGATTTCTTCTGCATCCAGTTGGGTGCTTGACTCTGGTTCTAGTGCTCATCTGTGCACTTCCATGCAGGGTCTTGAGGATAGCAGGAGGCTGAGGGATGGAGACATGATCCTACGCATCGGTAATGGAGCAAGAGTTGCTGCAGTGGCCGTGGGAACATACCCTCTTCGATTACCATCTGGTTTAGACTTAGTTTTGAAAGACTGTTATTATGTGCCTGCAGCTAGCAGGAATTTGATTTCTGTTTCATGCTTAGCACAAGAAGGCTATGTGATTACCTTCTTTAAGGACCATTGTAACATTCTTTATGAAAGAAATAAAATTGCAAATGGTTTCCTTATTAATGATCTTTATCAGCTACATATTGATGTACCTCTGTTCTAACTATCGAGCAAAACGTGAATGCCAAACGACCTAGGGATAGTCCAAATGATAGATATCTATGGCACCTGAGATTAGGTCATATAGCAGAAGATAGGATCAACAAATTGGAGAAAAATGGGCTATTGAGTCCATTGACTTTTGAGTCATATCCAACTTGTGAATCTTGTCTTCAAGGCAAAATGACTAAACTCCCTTTTGTTAGGACATGGGAGAAAGGGCCACAGATCTCCTTGCCCTAGTACATACTGATGTGTGCGGCCCATTTGATGTGCCGGCTAGAGGCAATTTTGTCTACTTCATTACCTTTACCGATGATCTGTCTAGGTATGGGTATGTGTATCTTATGAGACACAAGTCTGAAGCTTTTGAAAAGTTCAAAGAATTCAGACATGAAGTAGAAAAATAAACTGAAAAACCCATTAAGGTTCTTCGATCAGATCGAGGAGGTGAATACCTTAGCCGAGAAATTCCTAGACTATCTCAAAAAAAAATGGCATAGTCTCTCAATGGACTCCACCAGGAACACCTCAACTCAACGGGATTTCAGAATGGAGAAATCGGACTCTATTGGATATGGTCCGATCCATGATGAGCTTCACAGACCTTCCTGATTTTCTTTGGGGACACTCATTGTTAACTTCAATTTATCTACTGAATAGGGTTCCCTCTAAAACCGTTCCTACCACACCGTATGAGATATGGCACGGTAAGAAACCAAGTCTGAGTCATCTCAGAATTTGGGGTTGTCCGGCTCATGTCAAAAGACAACAAGCGGACAAGTTAGAGTTTAGGTCCTTTCAGAGCTCGATTCATAGGATATCCTAAAGAGTCATTAGGATACTATTTCTACATTCCAGAAGACCACAATGTGATTGTGAGTCGACATGCCATCTTTCTTGAAAAATAGTTTATTCAAGATAGCGGCATTGGAAAGCAGATTAAGCTTGATGAGAAAGTCTCACAAGTACAACGAGCTAAGGACCAATTGGAACCAAATCAGGTTGAGCCAATAAGAACACTACCTCCTCCACCTCGTAGATCGGAAAGAGTTTTCCATCCCCCTGAAAGATACTTAGGTATTATTTCAGAGGAAGTAGAGGAAATGTTCCTCGTAGGTAATGGTGCTCATGGTGATGATCCCAAAACCTACAACGAGGCGATATCAGATATCGACTCCGAGAAATGGCTAGAGGCAATGCAGTCAGAAATTGACTCGATGCACTCAAACCAAGTCTGGACCTTGGTAGATCCACCAGAAGGTATAGTACCTATTGGGTGTAAATGGATCTTCAAGAGAAAGATTGGTGCAGATGGGAATGTGGAGACATTCAAGGCTAGACTAGTGGCAAAAGGTTATAGTCAATGCGAAGGCATTGACTATCAGGATACCTTTTTCCCAGTGGCTATGCTAAAATCCATCCGCACATTGCTTGCCGTTGCAGCCTATTTCGATTATGAAATATGGCAAATGGACGTGAAAACGGCATTCTTAAATGGATATCTTGAGGAAGATATCTATATGGAACAGCCGCTAGGTTTCACATCCAGTGATACTGATCACAAGGTTTGCAAGCTGCAAAGGTCCATATATGGACTTAAGCAAGCAAGCATCTCGGAGCTGGAACACTCGTTTCAATGATGTGATCAAAATAGTTTGGTTTCATCAAAAATGAAGAGGAACCATGTGTTCTTCAAAAAGGTCAGTGGGAGCGCTGTTGTCTTCCTCGTATTGTACGTGGATGACATCCTCCTTATTGGGAATGATATTCCCATGTTGACATCAGTCAAATGTGGTTGTCCAAAGGAATTCTCCATGAAAGACCTAGGTGAAGCATCCTTTATTCTAGGAATTAAGGTCTATAGGGATAGACCGAATAGGATGCTAGGACTTTCACAGAAGATGTACATAGAGGAAGTACTAAAGAGGTTTAGTATGGAAAACTCTAAGAGGGGATTAATACCCTTCAGACATGGTATTCATCTTTCCAAGAAGATGTGCCCCTAGCACACCTGAGGAAATAGAACGCATGAGCAAGATCCCTTATGCTTCTGCAATAGGGAGCCTCATGTATGCCATGCTATGTACACGACCTGATATAGCCCATGCTGTGAGTGTCACAAGCAGATATCAGTCAAATCCAGGTGAAGAACACTGGACTTCTGTGAAATGTATCCTTAAGTACTTGAGAAGAACTAAGGATATGATGTTGGTCTTTGGTAATGGAGAACTCCAAGTCCAGGGATACACAGACTCGGATTTCATGTCCGATATAGATGATCGAAAGTCGACATCTGGGAGTCTGTTTGTGTGCAATGGTGGTGCTGTCAGCTGGAAGAGTTCCAAGCAAACGTGATAGCAGATTCCACCATGGAAGCAGAATATATCGCTGCATCAGAGGCTGAAGGAAGCATTCTGGTATACAAGAAGTTTGCTGCAGAAAATGGAGTAATGCCATCAGATGCCATTCCTCTATACTGCGACAACAATGGCGCCATAGCCCTTGCTAAGGAGCCGAGGTCTCACCAAAAATCCAAGCACATTGAGCGGCGATACCACCTCATCCGCGATTACCTTGAGAAGGGTTACGTCGAGGTCAAGAGAGTCAACTCCACAGATAATGTGGCAGACCCACTTACAAAGCCATTGGGCCAGCAGAAGATCGAAGCCCACCTTGAGAAGATGGGACTTAGACTTGTAGCCAATTGGCTTTAGGACAAGTGGGAGATTGTTAGATATATGTGCCCTAGAAGCCAGAATTGGCTGACACTTGTAATACACTTCTAGGGGCAAAATTATAATTTTGACTATAATCAATAAAATGGGTTATTTTCTATCACATATGTGTATTTAGTGTCTGTGATACATCCTTTGAGTTAATGGTAATGATAATTCATATTTTCAAGAGTTGAAAATTTAAGACATGAATAATCATTATTAACTCATAAAATGCTCCCGACCATAGGATCATCACGAGGATGGTGATTGATCCGGAAGGTTGGTGTACAATCGCTTCTCTTTAGTAGATGAGTCTTGAGTCTACGGTGTGGAGACACCGGAGCGAGAGTACAGGTACTCGTTAGAGAACGAGGGCACTGAGCGTGACCACCTCGAGTAGTCATTAGGAAGTCTACCTTCTCGTCAATGACTGACTCGATGCTGCAGTAGTGTGTCTGGTTCTTTGACCTGAGAGATGCATCGGCAGTTCACCTTGAGGGTGTTATAGTTTGACTACACCATTACTCGGTCTCCTAGCCATATGGAACCCTGAGGTGTATGTTGGCTATAGCATGTTCATTGTAGGAACTGGATTGCATCAAGATGGAATCTATCTACCTCGGTGGTAGAGGAGCAGCCCTATGATGATCATGAGAATCAAGTCCAGAAGCCCATGGCCATGGCAGAGTGAAATAATAGAAAGAGTTTCTATTTAGATTTTCACATTGGACTTGAATCGAATGATTACATCATATGACAGAAGACTAGGGTTTGACGAGTTCACCTTAACCCTAATCTGATCGGGGCTCAAGATAGAAGAACTTAATCACACAGGTAGCTGCACCAAGAGGTTCGCATTCAGCTCTGATGGGTTGCCACCATATACTGCTAGGTGTCACTGGTGGATTTTGGGAGCAATTAGAATGATTTAGATGACGATCATTCTAGCTGTTCGAATCAGAAGAGTTCTGATCCATCGAAAGGAGTTTCGATGATGTCGATGATAGAGATCATGACATATCCCATTACCATACAGAACTGAACCTAACTGGGTCACACAAACAAGGGTTTGAATCTGGTGATCATCAATTGAACTGATCTAGTTCAATTGATCTGAATGAGATTCAATTAGGTTCAAGAAAATCGTGCTAGCACTCGATTGAACCTAACGTTCTTCTTTTACTATCATAAATAAGTTATCCTGACTGAGCCAAAGGAGTTTGTGCTCAATCAGAGGCCTTCATATGGTTTGACTGGAGGTTGTTCAAGTCAAAAAAGGTTGTCTTATTTTGTAAGACATTACCTGCCATTTTTGGTCACCTGCCATTTCTTGTTCTTTGACTTTGGTCAAAAGTCTACCTTTGACTGGTCAAATGTTGACCATTGACACTTTGACTTTTGACCACATGTCATGCACCTATTGGAGAGCTAGTGGGGGCTTGTCCCCTGCCAGAACCTGGCAAGGAGGAGGGCACACGCCAAGGGTGGCGTGAGCCCAAGTTGGAGGCGCCTAGGAGTCCTTGTTGGACAAGGACTCCATCTCCTTTTTGGATTCCAATTAGAGTTCTCCTAAGAATCCAACTTTGACTGGTCTTAGGCACCCTCTAAGGAGGAATCCAGGGGACTCTATTCCCACCAATCAGATTTAGATCTGATTTCACAAAGGGTTGTGATTGGTTGGGAAGAAGAGGAGTTGGATCACGCATAGTCTATAAATAAGACCCTGCGCCCAACTCAAAAAAAAGAATAATTCTCCATGCCCCAAGGCTGCCTCTCTCCTTTCTCCTCCATGCCAAGTTCATCCTTCTCCCTCTTCTCTCCATGCCCAAAGAAGTTTTGGGATCTTGGTTGGTGCGATCCAGATCAAGAGAAAGGCGATCAAAAGCTAGAAGGCTGCGCTGCTGCAAAGGACGACTGCTGATCTTCAAAAGAGTTTTGAAGATCCTCCAAATTAGATTCAGATCTGATTTTTGGAGATGTGATAGAGAAGAAGAGGATCTCCAGATCCAGTCTGAGTGGATACCAGTAGAGGCCAGACACTTGCGTGGCTAGATCCAGAACCTTCCGCTGCTTACAGGATCATCAATGGGTAATAGGATTACCCTACATCAAGGTAAATTAAATTTGATTTAATTTATCTATATTTTATTTTAATTATTAGAATAATAAAAATTAGATCTGAAACATCCTAGATCTAATTCAGATCAAAGAAAAAAGTTTTTGAAATATATCTCTTGATTCGATCAGATCTGAACGAACTTGGTCTGGGAAATCAGGATTTTCCCTTCAGAGGAGGTAGTGATTGGATTAGCTTAACATGATTTGGTTCCATTTGGTCCTTAGCTCATTGCTCTTGTGAGACTTTCTCCTCGAGCTTGATCTACTTCCAATGATGCTATCTTGAATAAACTTTTTTTCAAGAAAGATGACATGTCGACTCACAATCACATTGTGATCTTCTGGAATGTAGAAATAATATCCTAATGACTCTTTAGGATATCTTATAAATTGAGCTCTGAAGGATCTAAAGTCTAACTTATCCACTTGTTGTCTTTTCACATGAGTCAGACAATCCCAAATTTTGAGATGACTCAGACCTGATTTTTTACCAAGCCATATCTCATACGGTGTGATAGGAACAGTTTTAGGAGGAACCCTATTCAATAAGTATATTGTAGTTAACAAATTGTGTCCCCAAAGAAAATCAGAGAGGTCTGTGAAGCTCATTATGGATTGGACCATATCCAATAGAGTCCAATTCCTCCATTTTGAAATCTCATTGAGTTGAGATGTTCTAGGTGGAGTCCATTGAGAGACTATTCCATTTTCCTTGAGATAGTCCAAAAATTTCCGACTAAGATATTCACCTCCTCGATTTGATCGAAGAATCTTAATGGATTTTTTTCTTTGCTTTTTTACTTCATGTCTGAATTCCTTGAACTTTTCAAAAGCTTCAGACTTATGTCTCATAAGATACACATACCCATACCTAAATAAATCATCAGTAAAGGTTATGAAGTAGACAAAGTTGCCTCTAGCTGGTACATCAAATGGGCCACACACATCAGTATATACTGAGGCAAGAAGATCCGTGAACCTTTCCCCATGTCCTACAAAAGGAAGCTTAGTCATTTTGCCATGAAGATAAGATTCACAAATTGGATATGACTCGAAAGTCAATGGACTTAATAGCCCGATTTTCTCCAATTTGTTAACCCTATCTTCTGCTATATGACCTAGCCTTAGGTGCCATAGATACCTATCATTTGGACTATCCCTAGGTCGTTTCATGGTATTCATATTTTGCTTGATATTAAAAATAGATACATTAATATGTACCTGATAAAGACCATTAATAAGAAAACCACTTATAATTTTATTTTTTTCATAAAGAATGTTACAATGGTCCTTAAGAAATCTAATTACATAGCCTTCTAATGCTAGGCAAGAAACAGAAATCAAATTTCTGCTTGCTGTAGGCACATAATAACAGTCTTTTAAAACTAAGTTTAAACCAGATGGTAGTTGAAGAGGGTATTTTCCACGACCATGGTAGCAACTCTTGCTCCATTTCCGACACGCAGGATCATCTCACCATCTCTTAGCTTTCTGCTATCCTCAAGATCCTACATGGAAGTGCATAAATGAGCATTAGAACCAGAGTCAAGCATCCAACTAGATGTAGAAGAAATCGTAAGGTTAGACTCAATAACGAGCATACCTCCAGAAGGACCTGCCTCCTTCTTATTCTTCAGGGTGGCCAGGTAAGTAGGACAGTTCTGCTTCCAGTGGCAGTCATTATTGCAATGAAAATACTTTTCTTTGTCAGCAGCCTTTTTCTTCAGCTCCATCTTTTTCTTCTTTCCTCCTTTCACCTACTTTTTCATAGACTTCTTCTTTCCAAAAGACTTTCTCTTGGAAGAAGTCTGTTCCATAGCAAGCACTGAGCCTTTACAACCTTTCATAGAAAGCTCAGTGATAACCATCATGTTCATAAGTTTGGCCACAGAATTTTGAAGTTTCTGCATATGGTAGTTTATGATGAACTGCCCATACGCATCAGTCAAAGATTACAGAATTATGTCATTCTGTAGATCCAAGTTTAGCTTCACTCTGAGTTTCTCAAGCTCTTTCAAATTCTTGATCATCATCAGACATTGATCTTAAATTGACTGCCTATCACGCATCTTAGCCTTGAAATATTGTTTAGTGACTTGATGCTTGGCTGCACGACTCTGTTCATCAAACATCTCTTGTAGGTGAGCCAATATTTGGCAAGCAATTCTGATATCTTCATGTTGGTGTTGAAGTTCATCAGACATCGAGCCCAACTTGTAATATATGGCCTTATTATCATCATCCATCCACTTATCCAGAGACGCTCTCTGTTCAGCGGATGGATGGACTGGTAAGGTGGGAGGATCTTGTTCCAATACATGAGTTAGCTTCTCAGAATCCAAAATAATTTTTAGGTTTTGGAGCCAATCCTTGTAATTTGGTCTGGTCAGTCTATGGGTGTCCTGGATTCATGCTATTTGGTTAGATGTAGATATTTTCCTATAGAGAGTCAAAGTTTTTAGTTAGATTTTATAATTAAGACTTAACCAATTTATTTAAGAATTTTATTTTTAAATAAATTAGCTTCCACTATTTTTTTAGATCCCTACACTTCCACTGTAGAGATGCAAAAATCTCTATGATTAATGATTTCTAGTGGATGGTGCAGTCCCACCAACTGACTCATCACCTCACCTAACAATTATTGGTGATGGGTTAGCCAATGAGTGAACAACTCTTGTTCAATGATTCTCGAATCATGTTGCACCCAAACTTGATCTCTAATTCATGAATCTCACCGTGCCCAAAATATTGGTCCACTCCTTAGTTAAGTCAGACCCATCATTTGCATAGATTGAATTTCTAATTGAGTCTCTCACCGTATCCAAAATATTGAGCCCAATCCATCCTCCAACCCATGGCATCCAATGCCTAATAGACATGATTGCATGTTTTTGATGCAACTAAACCACTGTAATCAATCGAGAACAATCAATCTCGAGAAGGGCCCACACATCTACAATGGTGGAAGATCTTAGACTTAATCTTTTCTTAGGAAGATTTGATTTAGGTCTCATTAAACTAGACTTGACATAGTCATAACCATTATGACTAACCTAGTGGCATGGGTTAGCTTGGATTATTGACCACCTCAGATTAGAATTGAGTCAACAAACATGGCTAGGTAAGTGAGACCGGTCAAAAGGATATGCCATTAACTCGATAAGAGCGCATTCAAGTCGAGTAGCTCTCAATTAAAAATCAGTCGGTCGTATCTGCCAAACTTACCTTAGACACCAAATTGTTAAGCCAGAACCAATCAAATTAGCCTACAATCCAGACTCTAACCACTGAGCCTAATTAGGTCTTAGCTTGATCGATCACTTATGTGACTCGATCTTGATCCAGACTTAATCCTATTAGGCTAGTCAATTTAAGCACTGTTGATCCCATCTAACCAACTTTTAATTTGGTTTGATCGACTGCTTAGACCTAATTGAGCTACCCAAGTCCGAACCCAATATTATGAATATGTCTTAGATCTAAAATTTTTAATTTTAGATCTAATTAATATTTTATAATCTTAATTCTTAATTAAGTTTAGAATTTATAAATAAAATATGTAAATAAAATTCTAGGATTTCAAGATCTAGGGCTTTGCAGAAAGTAAGTTCTTGATTTCTGATTAAGGACGAACGTGCAGCACCCCTACACATCATAAGAACACCCCATCGAATGGAAGAAGAGAACATTTAAACCCTACTTTGTTCTTATCACCAAACGGCCAAGGAGAACACCTTAATCAAAAATATAAATCTACAAAATTAGTTAGATCTACATCATATATCTCATATATAAAAATTGATCTAAATTAATACATGTTTTGCATACATCTTATGTATCATATCATGCATATTTTTTAGATCTAAATTATCTTATAATTATCTAAAAATCAAATTTAGATTGATCACATCAAAATAAATTCTAATCTAGACAATTATGTAGAACTATTCTACAACTAGTCTAAACATGCATGCATCATATCTCATATGATCTAAAAATTAAATAATTTTATTTTTTATTTTTTAGATATTATTTATATTAATCAAAAAATAGAAAATAAATAGATCTAAAATTATAATTTAATCAAAATAAATCATGATCATGCAAGACTATGTATAGAACTATTCTATTTTACAACTAGTCATGCATATTGTAGAACTTAGATCTATATTATTTAATTTTAGTTTTTCTAATTTTAGATCTAATCATATCTCATGTAATATCTAAAATTATCTAATTTTTAGATCAAAATAAATTAAAAATCAAATCTAAATAATTTAGAGAACTTTGCTCTGATACCAATTGAAGAGAAAATCCTGATTTTTTGGATCAGGTTCGTTCAGATCTGATCGGATTGAGAGAGATATTTTAAAAAAATTTTTCATATATCTAGATTAGATCTGAGATATCTTAGATCTAATTTTATAGATCTAATAAATAAAAAAAAAATTAGATCTAATTTAATTATACCTTGATGCTGGGTAATCTGATTATCCTTTGATGATCCTACTGATTGCCTGAGATTCTGGATCTAGCCATGCAAGCGCCTGGCCTCTACCGATATCCACTTAGGCTAGATCTAGAGATCTTCTCTTTTTTTATCACCTCTCTAAAAATTAGATCTGGATCTGATTTGGAGGATCTTCAAAACTTCTTCTGAAGATCAGCAGTCATCTCTGCAGCAGTGCTGCCTTCTTCCTTTCTCGTCAGCTTTTTCTTTCCTGGATTGCACCAAACTGGAGCCCAACTTACTTTGGGTGTGGAGAGGAGAGAGAGGATCAGAAGATGGCATGGAGGAGGGATAGGGTTAGCCTTGGGGCATGGGCTAAAAAGAACTTTCTCAAAGTGTGATGCAGATAGGGTTTATATAAACCCTGCTTGGCCATGCAGTGCCACATCATCCCAGCCAATCACATTGCTTCATGCAATCAGATCTAAATCTGATTGGTGGGATGACATCACCTAATCCAATCAGATAAGGGCCCCTCTAATTCATCCATAGATGGTGTCTAAGACTAGTCAAAGTCTATAGCTAGGGATCACCTAAGTAGAAATCAAGAAGCAACCTGGAGTCCCATCCATATGAGACTCCAAGCATCCCTATCCATAGGCACACACCTCCCTAGGCATGTGCCCCCTCCTTTTCAATTTTCAATAAATGGACAGGCCCCTATCTACTCTCCAATAAGTGAATGACACATGGGCAAATGTCCAAGGGTCAAAAGTTAACGTTCGACCAAAGTCAAAGAATAAGAATTAGTAGGTGATGGAAAATAGCAGGTATTATCTCAAATTTATCTCATAAATTAAGACAACTCTTTTTTGACCCGGACAAGCTCCAGTCAGACCAAATAAAGATACCTGAGTGAGCACAAACATATTTGGCTCAGTCGAGACAACTTTTAATGATAATAAAATGAGAACATTAGGTTCAATCATGAGATAGCATGATTTCCTTGAACCTAATTGAATCTAATTCAAATCAATTGAATTGGATTAGTCCAATTGATGATAAACAGATCTAAACCCTTATTTGTATGACCTAGTTAGGTTCAGTTCTATATGGTAATGGGATATGTCATGATCTCCATCATCGACATCATTGAAATTCCTTTTGATGGATCAAAACTCTTCTGATTCAGACAACTAGAATGATCGATCATCTAAATCATTCTAATTGCTCTCAAAATCCACCAGTGACACCTAACAATATATGGTGGCAACCCATCAAAATTGAAAATGAACCTCTTGGTATAGTTGCTTGTATGATTAAGTTCTTCTATCTTGAGCCCCGATCAGATTAGGGTTAAGGTGAACTCGTCAAATCCTAATTTCCATCATATGATTTAATCATTCGATTCAAGTCCAATGTGAAAACCTTAATAGAAACTCTTTCTATTATTTCACTCTACCATGGCCATGGGCTTATGGACTTGATTCTCATGATCATCATAGGGCTGCTCCTCATCCATCGAGGTAGATAGATTTTCTCTTGGTGCAATCTAATTCCTATAATGAACATGCTATAGCCAACATACACCTCAGGGTTCAGAATGGCTAGGAGATCGAGTCATGATGCAGTCAAACTATAACACCCTCAAGGTGAACTGCCGATGCACCTCAAGTCAAAGAATCAGACACACCACTACAGCTTCGAGTCAATCATCGACAAGAAGGTAGACTTTCTTATGACTGCTCGAGGTGGTCACGCTCAGTGCCCTCGTTCTCTAACGAGTAGCTATACTCTCGCTCCGGTTTCACTCAAGACTCATCTACTATGAAGAAGTGATTTTACACCAATCTTTTGGATCAATCACCATCCTCATGATGATCCTATGGTCAGGAGCATTTTATGAGTTAATAAATGAAAATTCATATCTTAAATTTTTAACTCTTGAAAATATGAATTATTATTATCATTAACTCAAGGAATGTATCACAGACACTAAATACACATTTATGATAGAAAATAATCTATTTTATTATTTATAGTCAAAATTATAATTTTGCCCCTAGAGGTGTATTACAAGTGTCTGCCAATTATGGCTTTTAGGGCACACATATCTAACAGCCGGTTCATCTAACCTTCTCTCTTCTTTAAAAATTAAATCCTCTAAAATTATTAGGTTCTTAAAATAAATTAGTTATGGTGATAACTAGATCATAGTCTTCCATTAAGTGGATGATAATGGGTCCATCAGTTAGATAATCATTGAAGGCCCAAAGGTCTGGTGCTTATCGACTAATGGAATTATCATTCATAATATGATTTTTTGACTATATCTTTCTAAATGATGGTTAGGTTAGCCAACCAAAGTTGGGCCTAATCATTCATTGATTAGATGGGCCAAGTATTGTCATGTTAATGGTTGAACCTAACTGGATCTTTTCAATGGAGGCCAAAGCATATTGATTACGGACTGGGGCAAAATTTAATTACTAAAAATTATTTGAAGAAATAATTGATTATGAATCTATTCTTAGATGCACATGAGTTGGCCAAGCAAAGTTGGGCTCGTGTGCAGTCTATGTGGATTCTAGTACCCACTAAGAAATTAGGATAATTCCTCGAATTAGAGGTAGAGACTATCAATTCAAATGAAATAGTGGAAGAATCTTTTGATTAAAGTCCAAATCTTTAGATTTAATGAATCAATTACTAATTAGATTATGATTTTTTTTGGTGCAGATATGGCCACTTTTCTATCGCTCCGATCATTATTGGATAATGATAAGTTGGTGGGACCCAACTTCGATAGCTGGTACTAAAAGTTGAAGATAGTTGTGGAACATGAACGAATCCTATATGAGCTGATAGATCCTGTACCTAAGGAGCCGGCTACTAATGAACATGGTACAGTCAGAGATACTTATCAGAAGTGGCTCAATGATCAAACCACATTGTACTACATCATACTGGCTACCATGAGCGATGAGTTCAGTCACAGATTTGAGACAGCTCAGCCAAAGGACATGCTTCAAGTGTTGGAGGATTCCTTGGCACACCCAATGACGTGGAGAGGTACAAGACTAGTTGTGCCATCTTCAACGCCAGAATGCGGGATGGTGCCTCTATCACTGATCATGTATTGTACATGATCGAGTTGATAGAGCAATTGAGCAAGCTCGACTTTTTCTTACATAAATAGCTTGGGAAGGATGCAATAATGAACTCATTATCCAAGTTCTTTCTCCCATTCCTTACTCATTTCAGAATGATAAAGCCTAAAGTAGACTACCACAGGTTACTGGGGTTACTTCAGAACTTTGAGAAGGATCACCAACTCCGCAAGGAATCGGTGAACTTAGTGGGAGGTCCATCTTCTAGTTCTTGATCCTTTAAGAAAGAAAAGAAGAACAAGAAGAAGAAAGCTAAGAAGGTGCAAGTTCAGGCTGGGACATCTATGCAGCGCCAGACCAAAAAGATCAAGCTCGATAAAAGTCAAGCTGAATGCTTCTTTTTCAAGAAGTAAGGGTATTGGAAAAGAAACTATCCTCAGTACATTGCCTCTCTGGACCCAAATAGATAGAAAAAGAAGCAAGCTATTGCTGGGCAAGATATTTATATGATAACTCATTGCAATTTCTCCATTTGTGATATTACTAACTGGGTATTGGATACCGATAGCTCTTACCATATTTATAATTCATTGTCGAGATTGTAGATCAGTAGGAGATTCGAGCAAGGTGAAAGTTTCCTGAATGTTGGGGATGGAAGATCGATTTCAGTTCTAGCTTTAGGAATTCTGAAACTTGTATTTGAGTCCCATATCGTTATTCTTAGTGATCCTCATTTCTGTCCCAATTTCTTTTTGAATGTTATTTTTGTAGGCCTTCTAGCCAAAAATGATTATGAAATATCAATAAAGAAACAAGTTTATAATATCATTATGAATGGT
>QRFJ01000351.1:191065-221165 GCA_006176705.1 Cocos nucifera | reverse complement strand
GAATCTGGTGATCATCAATTGAACTGATCTAGTTCAATTGATCTGAATGAGATTCAATTAGGTTCAAGGAAATCGTGCTAGCACTCGATTGAACCTAACGTTCTTCTTTTACTATCATAAATAAGTTGTCCTGACTGAGCCAAAGGAGTTTGTGCTCAATCAGAGGCCTTCATATGGTCTGACTGGAGGTTGTCCAAGTCAGAATAGGTTGTCTTATTTGTAAGACATTACCTGCCATTTTTGGTCACCTGCCATTTCTTGTTCTTTGACTTTGGTCAAAAGTCTACCTTTGACTGGTCAAACGTTGACCATTGACCCTTTGACTTTTGACCACATGTCATGCACCTATTGGAGAGCTGGTGGGGGCCTGTCCCCCTGCCAGAACCTGGCAAGGAGAAGGGCGCACGCCAAGGGTGGCGTGAGCCCAAGTAGGAGGCGCCTAGGAGTCCTTGTTGGACAAGGACTCCACCTCCCTTTTGGATTCCAATCAGAGTTCTACTAAGAATCCAGTTTGACTGGTCTTAGGCGCCCTCTAAGGAGGAATCCAGGGGTCTCTATTCCAACCAATCAGATTTAGATCTGATTTCACAAAGGGTTGTGATTGGTTGAGAGGAAGAGGAGTTGGATCACAAGAGGTCTATAAATAAGACCCTGCGCCCAACCCTAATTCCTAAGTGAATTCAATTAGAGATTTCCCACGCCCCAAGGCTGCCTCTCCCCTCCTTCTCCATGCCATAGTCTCTTCTCCCCTTGCTCTCCACGTCCAAAAGGTGTTTTGGACTTAGGTTGGTGCGATTCAGATCAAGGAAAGGCGATCAAAAGCAAGAAGGCTGCGCTGCTGCAAAAGGACGACTGCAGATCTTCAAAAGAGTTTTGAAGATCCTCCAGATCAGATCCAGATCTGATTTTTGGAGGTGTGATAGAGAAGAAGAGGATCTCCAGATCCAACCCGAGTGGATACCGGTAGAGGCCAGGCGCTTGCGTGGCTAAGATCCAGAACCTTCCGCTGCAATCAGGATCATCTACAGGGTAATAGGATTACCCAAATCAGGTAAATTAAATTTGATTTAATTTATCTTATTTTATTTTATTTATTAAAATAATAAGAATCAGATCTGAAACATATCAAGATCTGATTGAGATCAAGAGAAAATTTTTGAAATATATCTCTTGATCTAATCAGATCTGGACGAACCTGGACCGGGAAATCAGGATTTCCCTTCAACTGGTATCAGAGCCATGGTTCTAAATTGTTTAGATCTGATTTTAATTTTATTTTAATTAGAAAATAAAGTGATTTCAGATGTCACATGAGATGTGATCAGATCTGAAATCAGAAAAATTAAAATTAAATGATTTGGATCTAAGAACATGAAGATATGCATGACTAGTTCTAGAATAGAATAGTTCTATAGAATAGTTTTGCATGTCTTTGATTTAATCTGATTAAATCATATTTTAGATCTTCTTATTTACTATTTTCTGATATTATAAGTGTTATAATAACATCTGATAAACAGCAAATAAAAATTATTTAATTTTAAATATCATATGAGATATGATAGATGCATGACTAGACTAGTTGTAGAATAGTTCTACATAATTGTCTAGATTAGAATTTATTTTGATTAGATCAATTTAAATCTAATTTTTTAGATTATTATGAGATAATTTAGATCTGAAAACATGCATGATTATGATACATGAGATGTATGCAAAATATGCCATGATTAGATCTACTTTATATATGAGATATATGATATAGATCTGATATTGTTTTGTAGTATTGAATGTTCCTGATTAAGGCGTTCCTCTTGGCCGTCCGGTCATAAGAACGAAGAAGGGTTTAAAGGCCCTCTCTTCCCATTCGATGGGGTGTTCTTATGACGTGTAGGGGTGCTGCGTGTTCGTCCTTAATCAGAAACCCAAAACTTACTTTCTGCAAAACCCTAGATCCTGAAACCCTAGGATTTATTGTGCATATTTTGTTTATGAACCCAACTTAATTAAGAATTAAGTTTATGGAATATTAATTAGGTCTAAAATTGAGAATTTCAGATCTAAGACATATTCATAATACTGGGTTCGGGCTTGGGTAGCTCAATTAGGTCTAAGCGGTTGATCAAACCGAATCAAGAGTTGGTTAGATGGGATCAACAATGCTTAAATTGACCAGCCTAATAGGATTAAGTCTGGGTCAAGATCGAGTCACGATCAAGCAAGACCTAATTAGGCTCAGAGGTTAGAGTCTGGATTGTAGGCTAACCCAATTGGTTCTGACTCAACAATTTGGTGTCTAAGGTAAGTTTGGCACAGACGACCGACTGGTTTTTAATTGGAAGCTACTCGACCTGAATGCGTTCTTGTGCGAGTTAACGGCATATTCCTTCCACCGGTCTCACTTACCTGGCCATATCTGTTGACACAGTTCTGATCTGAGGTGGTCAATAATCCGAGCTGACCCATGCCACTAGGTTAGTCATAATTGTTATGACTAAGCCAAGTCTAGTTTAATGAGACCTGAATCAATTCTCCCTAAGAAAAGATTAAGTCCGAGGTCTTCCACCATTGTAGACGTGCGGGCCCTTCCCGGGGTTGATTGTTCTCGGCTGGATACAGTGGCTCAGTTGCACCGGGAAGACGCAACCATGTCTATTAGGCATTGGATGCTATGGGCTGGAGGATGAGTTGGGCTCAATATTCCGGATACGGTGAGAGACCCAATTAGGAACCCAGTCTATGCAAATGGTGGGTCTGACTTAACTAAGGAGTGGATCAATATTCCGGATACGGTGAGATTCATGAATTAGAGACCAAGTTTGGGTGCACCATGATTAGAGAATCATTGAACAAGAGTTGTTCACTCATTGGCTAACCCATCACCAATAACTGTTAGGTGAGGTGATGAGTCAGTTGGTGAGACCGCACCACCCACTAGAAATCATCAATCGCGGAGATTTTCGCATCTCTACAGAGGGAGTGTAGGGATCCGAGAAAATAGTGGGAGCTAATTTGTTTAAAAATAAAATCCCTAAACAAATTGGTCAAGTCAAAATTACAGTATCTAACTAGAATCTTTGACTCTCTACAGGAAAATGTCTGCGTCCAACCCACTGGCACGTATCCTAGACACACATAGACTGACTGGACCCAATTATAAAGATTGGCTCAGGAACTACAAAATTGTTTTGGGTTCAGAGAAGTTAACACATGTTTTGGACCAGGACCCTCCCACCTTACCAGCTCGTCCATCCACTGAACAGAGAGCGTCTCTGGAAAAATGGATTGACGAAGACAATAAGGCCAGATACTACATGTTGGGCTCGATGTCTGATGAGCTCCAGCGCCAACATGAAGATATCGGGACTGCTCGCCAAATGTTGGCTCACCTGCAGGAGATGTTTGGTGAACAGAGTCGCGCAGCCAAATATCAAGTCACGAAATGACTTTTTAAGGCTAAGATGCGTGATGGGCAGTCAGTCCAAGATCACTGTCTGACAATGATCAAGGACATGGAAGAGCTTGAGAAGCTCGGTGTGAAGTTGGACTTGGATCTGCAGAACGATATTATTCTGCAATCCTTGACTGATGCATATGGGCAATTCATCATGAATTACCACATGCATAAACTTCAAAATTCCTTGGCCGAGTTGATGAATATGCTGGTTACCGCTGAGCTTTCTATGAAAGGTTCTAAAGGCTCAGTTCTTGCTATGGAACGGACTTCTTCCAAAAGAAAGTCTTATGGAAAGAAAAAGAAGTCTGTGAAAAAGCAAAAGGTAGAAGGATCAAAGAAGAAGAAGGCAGAACCGAAGAAGAAGGTCGATGGCAAAGGAAAGTGTTTCCATTGCAACAGCGACGGCCATTGGAAGCGGAACTGCCCTACTTACCTGGCCACCCTGAAGAACAAGAAGGAAGGTCCTTCTGGAGGTATGCTCGTTATTGAGTCTAACCTTACGGTTTCTTCTGCATCCAGTTGGGTGCTTGACTCTGGTTCTAGTGCTCATCTGTGCACTTCTATGCAGGGTCTTGAGGATAGCAGGAGGCTGAGGGATGGAGACATGATCCTACGCGTCGGTAATGGAGCAAGAGTTGCTGCAGTAGCCGTGGGAACATACCCTCTGCGATTACCATCTGGTTTAGACTTAGTTTTAAAAGACTGTTATTATGTGCCTGCAGCTAGCAGGAATTTGATTTCTGTTTCATGCTTAGCACAAGAAGGTTATGTGATCACCTTCTTTAAGGACCATTGTAACATTCTTTATGAAAGAAATAAAATTGCAAATGGTTTCCTTGTTAATGGTCTTTATCAGTTGCATATTGATGTACCTGTTTTAACTATCGAGCAAAACGTGAATGCCAAACGACCTAGGGATAGTCCAAACGACAGATATCTATGGCACCTGAGATTAGGTCATATAGCAGAAGATAGGATTAACAAATTGGAGAAAAATGGGCTATTGAGTCCATTGACTTTTGAGTCATATCCAACTTGTGAATCTTGTCTTCAAGGCAAAATGACTAAACTCCCTTTTGTTGGACATGGGGAGAGGGCCACAGATCTCCTTGCCCTAGTACATACTGATGTGTGCGGCCCATTCGATGTGCCGGCTAGAGGCAATTTTGTCTACTTCATTACCTTTACCGATGATCTGTCTAGGTATGGGTATGTGTATCTTATGAGACATAAGTCTGAAGCCTTTGAAAAGTTCAAAGAATTCAGACATGAAGTAGAAAAACAAACTGGAAAACCCATTAAGGTTCTTCGATCAGATCGAGGAGGTGAATACCTTAGCCGGGAATTCCTAGACTATCTTAAGGAAAATGGCATAGTCTCTCAATGGACTCCACCAGGAACACCTCAACTCAACGGGGTTTCAGAACGGAGAAATCGGACTCTATTGGATATGGTTCGATCCATGATGAGCTTCACAGACCTCCCAGATTTTCTTTGGGGACATTCATTATTAACTTCAATCTATTTACTGAATAGGGTTCCCTCTAAAACCGTTCCTACCACACCGTATGAGATATGGCACGGTAAGAAACCAAGTCTGAGTCATCTCAGAATTTGGGGTTGTCCGGCTTATGTCAAAAGACAACAAGCGGACAAGTTAGAGTTTAGGTCCTTTAGAGCTCGATTCATAGGATATCCTAAAGAGTCATTAGGATACTATTTCTACATTCCAGAAGACCACAATGTGATTGTGAGTCGACATGCCATATTTCTTGAAAAATAGTTTATTCAAGATAGTGGCATTGGAAAGCAGATTAAGCTTGATGAGAAAGTCTCACAAGCAGAAACGAGCTAAGGACCAAGTGGAACCAAATCAGGTTGAGCCAATAAGAACACTACCTCCTCCACCTCGTAGATCGGAAAGAGTTTCCCGTCCCCCTGAAAGATACTTAGGTATTATTTCAGAGGATGTAGAGGAAATGTTCCTCATAGGTAATGGTGCTCATGGTGATGATCCCAAAACCTACAACGAGGCGATATCAGATATCGACTCCGAGAAATGGCTTGAGGCAATGAAGTCAGAGATTCGACTCGATGCACTCAAACCAAGTCTGGACCTTGGTAGATCCACCAGAAGGTATAGTACCTATTGGGTGTAAATGGATCTTCAAGAGAAAGATTGGTGCAGATGGGAATGTGGAGACATTCAAGGCTAGACTGGTGGCAAAAGGTTATAGTCAACGTGAAGGCATTGACTATCAGGATACCTTTTCCCCGGTAGCTATGCTAAAATCCATCCGCACATTGCTTGCTGTTGCAGCCTATTTCGATTATGAAATATGGCAAATGGACGTGAAAACGGCATTCCTAAATGGATATCTTGAGGAAGATATCTATATGGAACAGCCGCTAGGTTTCACATCCAGTGATACTGATCACAAGGTTTGCAAGCTGCAAAGGTCCATATATGGACTTAAGCAAGCATCTCGGAGCTGGAACACTCGTTTCAATGATGTGATCAAAAAGTTTGGTTTCATCAAAAATGAAGAGGAACCATGTGTTTTCAAAAGGGTCAGTGGGAGCGCTGTTGTCTTCCTCGTATTGTACGTGGATGACATCCTCCTTATTGGGAATGATATTCCCATGTTGACATCAGTCAAGATGTGGTTGTCCTAAGGAATTCTCCATGAAAGACCTAGGTGAAGCATCCTTTATTCTAGGAATTAAGGTCTATAGGGATAGACCGAATAGGATGCTAGGACTTTCACAGAAGATGTACATAGAGGAAGTACTAAAGAGGTTTAGTATGGAAAACTCTAAGAGGGGATTAATACCCTTCAGACATGGTATTCATCTTTCCAAGAAGATGTGCCCCAGCACACCTGAGGAAATAGAACGCATGAGCAAGATCCCTTATGCTTCTGCAATAGGGAGCCTCATGTATGCCATGCTATGTACACGACCTGATATAGCCCATGCTGTGAGTGTCACAAGCAGATATCAGTCAAATCCAGGTGAAGAACACTGGACTTCTGTGAAATGTATCCTTAAGTACTTGAGAAGAACTAAGGATATGATGTTGGTCTTTGGTAATGGAGAACTCCAAGTTCAGGGATACACAGACTCGGACTTCATGTCCGATATAGATGATCGAAAGTCGACATCTGGCAGACTGTTTGTGCTGGAAGAGTTCCATAGCAAACGGTGATATCATCTCATCCGCGATTACCTTGAGAAAGGTTACGTTGAGGTCAAGAGAGTCAACTCCGCAGATAATGTGGCAGACCCACTTACAAAGCCGTTGGGCCAGCAGAAGATCGAAGCCCACCTTGAGAAGATGGGACTTAGACTTGTAGCCAATTGGCTTTAGGACAAGTGGGAGATTGTTAGATATATGTGCCCTAGAAGCCAGAATTGGCTGACACTTGTAATACACTTCTAGGGGCAAAATTATAATTTTGACTATAATTAATGAAATGGGTTATTTTCTATCACACATGTGTATTTAGTGTCTGTGATACATCCTTTGAGTTAATGGTAATGATAATTCATATTTTCAAGAGTTGAAAATTTAAGACATGAATAATCATTATTAACTCATAAACAGCTCCCGACCATAGGATCATCACGAGGATGGTGATTGATCCGGAAGGTTGGTGTACGATCGCTTCTCTTTAGTAGATGAGTCTTGAGTCTACGGTGTGGAGACACCGGAGCGAGAGTACAGGTACTCGTTAGAGAACGAGGGCACTGAGCGTGACCACCTCGAGTAGTCATTAGGAAGTCTACCTTCTCGTCAATGACTGACTCGATGCTGCAGTAGTGTGTCTGGTTCTTTGACCTGAGATGCATCGGCAGTTCACCTTGAGGGTGTTATAGTTTGACTACACCATTACTCGGTCTCCTAGCCATATGGAACCCTGAGGTGTATGTTGGCTATGACATGTTCATTGTAGGAACTGGATTGCATCAAGATGGGATCTATCTACCTCGGTGGTAGAGGAGTAGCCCTATGATGATCATGAGAATCAAGTCCAGAAAGCCCATGGCCATGGTAGAGTGAAATAATAGAAAGAGTTTCTATTTAGATTTTCACATTGGACTCGAATCGAATGATTACATCATATGACAGAGACTAGGGTTTGACGAGTTCACCTTAACCCTAATCTGATCGGGGCTCAAGATAGAAGAACTTAATCACACAGGTAGCTGCACCAAGAGGTTCGCATTCAGCTCTGATGGGTTGCCACCATATACTGCTAGGTGTCACTGGTGGATTTTGGGAGCAATTAGAATGATTTAGATGATCGATCATTCTAGCTGTTCGAATCAGAAGAGTTCTGATCCATCGAAAGGAGTTTCGATGATGTCTATGATAGAGATCATGACATATCCCATTACCATACAGAACTGAACCTAACTGGGTCACACAAACAAGGGTTTGAATCTGGTGATCATCAATTGAACTGATCTAGTTCAATTGATCTGAATGAGATTCAATTAGGTTCAAGGAAATCGTGCTAGCACTCGATTGAACCTAACGTTCTTCTTTTACTATCATAAATAAGTTGTCCTGACTGAGCCAAAGGAGTTTGTGCTCAATCAGAGGCCTTCATATGGTCTGACTGGAGGTTGTCCAAGTCAGAATAGGTTGTCTTATTTGTAAGACATTACCTGCCATTTTTGGTCACCTGCCATTTCTTGTTCTTTGACTTTGGTCAAAAGTCTACCTTTGACTGGTCAAACGTTGACCATTGACCCTTTGACTTTTGACCACATGTCATGCACCTATTGGAGAGCTGGTGGGGGCCTGTCCCCCTGCCAGAACCTGGCAAGGAGAAGGGCGCACGCCAAGGGTGGCGTGAGCCCAAGTAGGAGGCGCCTAGGAG
This sequence comes from Cocos nucifera, assembly GCA_006176705.1. NCBI lineage: Eukaryota > Viridiplantae > Streptophyta > Magnoliopsida > Arecales > Arecaceae > Cocos > Cocos nucifera. The sequence goes on along the minus strand of QRFJ01000351.1, from coordinate 212,819 downwards.
TCCTTGTTGGACAAGGACTCCACCTCCCTTTTGGATTCCAATCAGAGTTCTACTAAGAATCCAGTTTGACTGGTCTTAGGCGCCCTCTAAGGAGGAATCCAGGGGTCTCTATTCCAACCAATCAGATTTAGATCTGATTTCACAAAGGGTTGTGATTGGTTGAGAGGAAGAGGAGTTGGATCACAAGAGGTCTATAAATAAGACCCTGCGCCCAACCCTAATCCTAAGTGAATTCAATAGAGATTTCCCACGTCCAAGGCTGCCTCTCCCCTCCTTCTCCATGCCATACTCTCTTCTCCCCTTGCTCTCCACGTCCAAAAGTGTTTTGGACTTAGTTTGGTGCGATTCAGATCAAGGAAAGGCGATCAAAAGCAAGAAGGCTGCGCTGCTGCAAAAGGACGACTGCAGATCTTCAAAAGAGTTTTGAAGATCCTCCAGATCAGATCCAGATCTGATTTTTGGAGGTGTGATAGAGAAGAAGAGGATCTCCAGATCCAACCCGAGTGGATACCGGTAGAGGCCAGGCGCTTGCGTGGCTAAGATCCAGAACCTTCCGCTGCAATCAGGATCATCTACAGGGTAATAGGATTACCCAAATCAGGTAAATTGAATTTGATTTAATTTATCTTGTTTTATTTTATTTGTTAAAATAATAAGAATCAGATCTGAAACATATCAAGATCTGATAGAGATCAAGAGAAAATTTTTGAAATATATCTCTTGATCTAATCAGATCTGGACGAACCTAGATCGGGAAATCAGGATTTCCCTTCACTAATTAGCTTTCGATAAAGAGAGGATTTATCGATTAATCCTTAAATCTATTCTTGACCAAATGATAGACTGTTAATTATGACAACAGCATCTATCGAGCATAGGTCGCTGTATGCCATATGGGTTGATTATCTTATTAACTAATAAATATGGAGATATTTGTATATGGCATACAGATGAGATGTATGGGTACATCATCACTGAACGTGACCAACTCAAGAGCATTCTGTTGTTGAGAATATCTCTGAAGGGATATAGGTATAAGGATCCCTTAGACCTAAGATCGTCTTAGTGACTTGCAAGTAACTCACTATGCTTTGGTACTAGACTAACTGAATTTCTAATTCAGTAATGGAAGGCTTCTGGGCACAGTCAAGTACTTGCAAAGTTACAGTATGATCGAGATAAAATTAACCACTCTAAGAGTTGGAGAAGAATGCATCACTATATTTCAATATAACAAAATCTTGATAAGGATAATCCATCAAACGGATTTCATATTTTGAAATACAATGTGGACAATCTGATCAGAGTTAATAGTTGAACTCTGAGGTATTGATAAGTACCATAAATTTATCAATAAAAATATTAATTTATTAATTAATATTAATTTTAAAAATTAATGATTAATTTATATATAATTTTTGAGAAATTAATATTTTTATTAATTAAAAAATTAAATAAAAAATAATAAAAATTAAAAAATAAAATTTTAATATCAATGAAAAGAGTTTATTCTTTTAATTACAATAAAATAAGTTTGAAGCAAAATGAAGCTAAAATGGAGAAGATATGAATTTCTAAAGATAAAAAATAAATAAATAAATAAATAAAATGACTCAACCGGCTCCGCAAGCTGAGCGAAGCTGACAAAGCTGATGCATCCAAACGCACCAAGCAAACCTGACTTAGCCATGGAAGCCATCAGTCCATCCATAATGCAGGTGTGGACCGTCAGCTAAGCAGAAACCGGCGAATCATAGAGCGACACGTGGTGGACCTGGACCCTTAAAGGGTTCACAAAAAATCTATCATGGCTCATAGGACATTTTGGACTTTTCACTCAGCAATAGGAGGCGCTGATTGGTTGTGGTGTATGATGCAGTCGGTCCATGCAGTCCATGGCAATAGTAAAGGCGCGATCGACTGGATCCGATTGATTGTGGTCAAGATCGGACGGTGGTGGTTATTTCCGGGTTTGATTCAAATTCCATCAGCGATCTAGCACGATCCGATGGCCAAAAAACTAGCCAATGAAGATCCAATGGTCCAGGAAGCTCTCAACTTGATTAAAACATCCAGAACTTGATCCAACGATCAGATTTTCTCCTGATTAATGCAATCGGATGGTCAGAATTTAATCCAACCTGATTTGAGTCGATACGCATCCAATTTTGATGATTTTTTATCCATTGGATTTCTATTGACGGCCAGATTTCATCCAGAGCAATAGAATTTATCCAGAACTCCTTTTAATTTAATTTTCACTCAGATGTCTTCATACTTTGATGATCAAAGAGATCCTTAGTCCCACATTGCCTAGAAGAAAACTCTACAACCCTCCTAGCTCTATAAATAAGACCCCGAGCCTCCAAAGTTCATTATCTTCGATTAAGGTGAAGCTTTGATATAGGGTGAAGCCAGGCTCTGGGTTAATGGCTGCTTCGAGGCAATTGGTGTCGAGAGAAAAAGCTGGGCTTCTATACCATCTTTTCGCCAATGCCGATCCAAGATCCAAGATCAGGCTATTTTATTTAATTTTATTTTATTTTTAAATTTTATATATTTAAATTTTAAAATTTTAAATAATATAAATTTTATTTTATATTCTTTAAATTCATGCTCTTTATTTTTATTATAATTTAATTTTTATACTTTAATTATTGCTCTTTATTTTATTGCAAGTAGATGCTAAGATCTAACTAGTAAATCTTAGTACCAAATTTAAATTTCTGCACCTTTTAATTTTTAATTTTTATTTTTTAACTTTATTTTTAATTTTAAAACTCTTTTCTTTTTTTTTAAAAAAAAATTAAAGATTTTAAATCTAAAAATACTATCTTTCTTATGGATTCAATCTGACTCACTGCTATCTACATATTTTTAATTATTTTAAAAAATTAAATTAAACTGATAAACATTGTGTCTTAACGATAACATCGCGTTCTTATCATATTTTTGGCACCATTGCCTGAGAAGGGACGGACATTAAATTTTTGATTTCTTTGATTTTTTATAAATAAATTATAAATAAAATTTTTATTTTCTTATAAATATTACTTGCTAACTTTTTTTTTATTTTGCAGAAAAAGAGGTTAAAGAACAAAAAGAACCAGGGCAAGGAACAAATCATTTTGTTTTGCTTGGTGAGATCAATCCTAACCCTAGTTCTTTTTTTATTTATTTATTTTATTTTTAAATTAAATTTAAAAAAAATATACATTCACTTAAATCTAATTAAAAATTTTATGATAAGATTAGAAATCCTAACCGTTTAGAGCATGCATCATATTAGTTTTATTTTTTTTTTTTTGATGATTGCTGGAGGCAAGGTAAGCCTTTCAGAATTTAATTAGTTGCATGTATCTTGTTTAAATTGCATAGAACCCTTTGATTAAAATTTTTTTATGCATATTCATATTAAACTAAATTAAGGGCAATACCCAATTAAATAAGATAAGATGGAAATTTGATCATCTTTTCTTGGCCCACAAACAACCAACCAGCATCCTGCATTGACCTAAGTCTTTAATTTTAAAATCAATTAGACATCAGCCCTAGGAACTTGAGCTCAATAGGATAAGAAATCCTAAGAGTTGAACCAGATTAGGATTAGTCAATTTGACTGGTGTCTAGAAAAATGGTTTAGGGATGACTGGGCTCGAAGGAAGGTGGTTTCTAATTGGTTTCGTTAGCTTACCTGGCCAAGCATAATTGATATCTAAGGCAAGCAATGGGGGGACTCCCACCAACCTTACACTTACCTAGCCAGTTGATTGGCTATCCTACACTTGGAGGGCTTGAAGATGACCTTGGCAGTTAGAAGCTGTCTAGATCTAAGATAACCATTAGTCAGGATTGATTGACCAACTTGATTGCTAACCAACATCAAACCTAATTAAACCTAATTCTTCTCTCTCTTCTTAATTCTAGGATTCTTTAGGACCTTTTCTTTAGAACTTTTATTTCTTTTTTTTCTCTTCAAAAATAAAATAAAATAAATTAAAAATTAAATTAAATTAAATTAAACTAACTAAAAAATATATATATTAAAAATAATAATTAGATTAAATTAAATTAAATTTAAAATAATAATTAAAATAATTAAAAATAATTTTAAATATATATAATTTTAAAAAAATAATAATAATAAAATAATAAATATATATATAAATTTTATAAAAAAATTTAAAAAATTTTGAACCATACATTAGGGTTACACTAATACATGCACCATAGAAAATCACTTTTTTTTATTTAATTAAACTTAATTGAATGGTTGATTCATATTAAACTTGATAATCAAATGGCTGATTTAAACCTAATAGTCTAAAAATTAGATAAAGTTGACCTTCTTGCCCAGAAATTAGATCAACTCCTAACCCTAGGTCAATAATCTCCTGCACAATTTAAATCACCTTCTAATTATTAGGAGTATTATTTTAGCCAAACCCATCATGTGAATGAATGTCCTACGACTGCATAATTTCCACCTTTTATCTAAGAATAAGTTCAAGCTACTCAAGGTTACTCCAAATTGATTAATGACCCATTTTCAAATTCATATAATCCAGATTGGAGCAAGCACCATATTTTTTCTTGGACATCCCAATAGACTCAAATTTAGACCCAAACTCCATCAATGCAAAATTATTGGAATAGACCTCAATACCAGAACTATGCTTATAACAGAAGTCAGCCTAGTTAGCCTTTCCAGCCACCATATTATAACTCATACCCACCTTCTCAAGAGATCAATCTAGCTGATGATAGATTTAACCAACTTCAACAATTGATTCTAACTCAACAGCAATCTATCGCCGGGCTAGAAGCTCAAATAAGATAATTAGTTGAGTCTAACACGAGGAGAGAACTAGATCAACTATCGAGCCTACCAATTTCAAACAACCCACCTAATGTCCATCAACCACCTGGATTATATTATCAATCTAATATCCCACCTAAGAATTCCTAATTTGAGAATACCAAAGTAATTTCTGAACTTAAAAGCTATAGGATTCTTATGGACCCATACCAAGATCAGGTGAGAGAAGCTAGTACTGATGCTAGTCAAAATAAAAATTTAGAGGAAAATGTTAGTATTAAGACTAACCACATAGAAGAACTCGAGCCAGAAACTAGTACTGATGCTGGTTCCAGTTTAAATGAGATAGACATAGGAAAAAAGAGAATAGATGATATACCCAAGACTTATAAACCTAATGTTCTATTCCCTTCAATCCTAGAAGCCGGTTCTTTTTACAAAAATCAAGAGGCATGTAATGAAGAGTCAATGAAGTTGTTTAAGCAAGATCACATTAATTTACCTCTAGAATTAAAATCATCTTTAGTCATCCTTCCAGCACCCATTGAATCAAACTTAACTCCTAATAGAAAAACTCCATTCATGAGCATTTTAGAAGAATAAATAGGAGAAATTCTTAATAAACATGGGTCTGAGAATGGGATCACAAATTATGTCTCTAAAATTAATAATGATTATATCAATAATAAAATTATAAATCAACTTTCTAAGATTGGTAATTCAAAATAATTAGAATTTATCAATTCAGTATTTGACACAAGATAGTAAGCTGCATTATGTCTGGTTGAAGATAAACTTAGCGCTTGTTGGGAGGCAATCCAATATTTAATTTTTTTAATTTAATTTATCTTTTTTTTTATTTTTCTATAGGATAATTTGAATAAGTTGGAGGGATAGTTTAAATTTTCAAAGACATATGCTGGACCAAAAATATACTGAGTTAGAGGTATTCTTTCATGCTCTTTATTACTCCCTTTATTTTTTTTCTCCATTGAGGACAATGTCGATTAAGTTGGAGGAGAGAAAAATAAAAATTTAAAAATTTTAAGTTCTCAAGAAAAAGTTAGTATTTAGTATTTAGACACATGATTATGCTTAAGAATCGAATTAAACTAAGCATTTTTAAAAAAAAATTGATACATATGTTAGAGAATCTATGAGACATTAAGGAATTAAGTATTAAGAAATTTCAATAAAGAATTAAGTCTAGAACATAAAATTTTTTTTTGAGCATTTTTACTTTTTTCTACTAGCATCAAAGAAAAGTCTACTTTTTATAGGCTTCTGTAGGGTAACTATATATTTTTTTCATATAAATTTTTTTTTAATAAAATAGTTTTCAAGTACTTCTCACTGAGTAACCGAGCCTCTTTACCTAAGCAAGCATTGAATTTCGCATCAAAAGGTGAGAAGGACAAAGCAGCTCATTGTAAAGCTAATCTTAACTCGTAGCCTATTTGATTCAAGCTAGTAAGCCCGAGGGATATTCCATACCTAGTGCCCTAAAGCCAACTGATTTAGAAGTCATTGACCCAAGAGTCGCTACATGGATCAAATAAAAAGTTTAAGAGGTTAAGACACTCAATAGTGGTACAATATTAAAAACAAAATATTGATTTTCCACCAAGTAACTAGGTCTCATTGTCTAAGTAAGCAATGATATTCGCATCAAAAAGTAGATAATATAAAAATAAAAATCAATAAATAAAGGGTGGATGTAGCAATACACTTGCCTATATGAAAGTTTAGACAAATCAGAGATAAAGATGGGATAATTTAGAAAAAAATTAAAAAAATTTAATATTCTTTACTTAATTTTTTTTTTGATAAGTATTAATACTCTAATGATATGTCTCACTTAAGCTCTACCGAATATCAATGGCCATTCTGAAAACTACTTAGATAAAATTTGAAACTCTAAAGTTAAAAGGTATTTAAAACTAAATTCTTTCTTTACTCGAGGATGAGTAAAGCTTAAGTTGGGGGCTATGATAAGTATCATAAATTTATCAATAAAAGTATTAATTTATTAATTAATTTATATTAATTTTTAAAAATTAATGATCAATTTATATATAATTTTTTAAAAAATAATATTTTTATTAATTTAAAAATTAATTAAAAAATAATAAAAAATAAAAAATAAAATTTTATTATCAGTAGAAAGAGCTCATTTTTTTTATCATAATGAAATAAGTTTGAAGCAAAATAGAGCTAAAATAGAGAAGATATGAATTTCTAAAGATAAAAAAAATTAAATAAAAAAAGAAAAATGGCTCAGCTGGCTCCGCAAGCCAAGCCACCAAGCCGACATTGTCCAAATATGCCAAGCCAAACTGACTCAGCCATAGAAGCCATCAGTCGGTCCATGATCCAAGCATGGATCGCTAGCTCAGCAAAAATCGATGAATCACAGAGCGATGTGTGGTGGACCTAGATCCTTAAAGGGTTCATAAAAAATCTATCATGGCTCATAGGGCATTTTAGACTTTTCACTAGACGATAAGAGGCACTGATTGGTTATGGTGTATGGTGTAGCCAATCCATGCGGTCCATGGCAATAGTAAAGGCGTGATCGGACGGATCCGATTGATTGCGGTCGAGATCGGACAGTGCTGGTTATTTTTGGATTTGATTCAAATTCCATCAGCGATCTGACACGATCCAATGGCAAAAAAACCAACTAATGAAGATCCAATAGTTCAAAAAGCTTCTGACTTGATTAAAACATCCAGAACTCGATCTGACAGTCAGATTTTCTCCTAATTAATGCAATCGAACGGCCAAAATTTAATCCGACCTGATCTGAGTCGATATGCATCCGATTTTGATGATTTTTGATCCATTGGATTTCTATTGATGGCCAGATTTTATCTAGAGCAACAAAATTTACCCAAAACTTCTTTTAATCCAATTTTTACTCAAATTTTTTCATATTTTGAGGATCAAAGAGCTCCTTAGTCCCACGTTGCTTGGAGGAAAACTCTCCAGTCCTCCTAGCTCTATAACTAAGACCCCAAACCTCTAGAGTTCATTATCTTCGATCAAGGTGAATCTCTGGTATAGGGTGAAGCCAGGCTCTGGGTTAATGGTGGCTTCGAGGCAACTGATGTCGAGAGAAAAAGTCGGGCTTCTACACCATCTTTCCATCAATATCGATCTAAGATTAGAGATCAGACTATTTTATTTTATTTTATTTTCAAATTTTATGTATTTAAATTTTAAAATTTTAATTAATATAAATTTTAGTTTATGTTCTTTAAATTCATGCTCTTTATTTTTATTATAATTTAATTTCTGCACTTTAATTATTGCTCCTTATTTTATTGCAAGTAGATACTAAGATCTAACTAGTAGATCATAGTATCAAGTTTAAATTTCTGCATCTTTTAATTTTTACATTTTATTTTTCAACTTTACTTTTAATTTCAAAACTCATTTTTTTTTTTTCAAAAATTAATGATTTCAAATTTAAAAACACTATCTTTCCTCTGGATTCGATCTGACTCACTGCTATCTATGTATTTTTAATTATTTTAAAAAAATAGATTAAATTGATAAATATAGTGTCTTAATGATAATATCGCATTCTTATCAGGTATCCTATGAGTATTTTGGTCAAGGAAATGAATTATATAAAAACTATATTCGCATAGATTCTAAGGATGTTGTTCTACACATTCGACCTATCCGACCATCGAGTACCACTACTAGATAGTTACTTTCATTGGTATAGAAATCTGTTCCTATGCTATCAGCTTAAGTTCAGACCTATAAGGTCACACATATTAGAGCTCATGATCTGATCAGATGGTTGATCAATGATTGAGAATCGTTCTAGGGTTAAACAATCAATACGATTGATGTTTAACCTAGTGCAAGCATTGTAGGAGGATCGATTAGCACTTTGATTGCTAATTAGCTTAATTTGATTATGCCAAAAAGTTGAGATTAAGTCTAATTAAATATAATTTAATTAGATTTACCTTGGATTTGATTGGATCAAGTCCAATTGGCTTGTTGGATAAGCTAAGTGTAGGAAAGAACTAGTACTAATTTAACTAGGACTTCGATCAACCCAATTTTCTAATTTGATTAAAAAATTAAATTAAAATTAAATCTAATTTAATCTAATTTAATTAAATTATTGATTAGGTTAGAACCTTATTTTACTTAGTTGACCTGGTTTTGATTTAATTTGGTTTGAGAAATCATTTTTGACCAAGTCATAGATGGAATCCTAGTGAGACTAGGATTCCACCTTGCACCATCTAAGCCTCTCACGCCCATGCCCTCCTCATTTTTTTGTGTGACAAAAATTCTTCTCCTAAGCATTCTCATGCATGCCTTTCTCTCCTTTCTTTCTCATATGAAAATTTGATAGTTGACCAAGTCAAAAGGAGAAATTAGTTGATTTAGGATTCTATGAGATAGAATCCTTATAAACCAAAACACCTCCTTCCAAATGGTGCCGCCCCCTCTCCTATTCTTTCTCTGAATTCCATGATAAAAGAAGAATCTTTTGTGCATCCTTTCTTGCTGGTCCATGCCAAATTTTTTGCAGGGGGTGCCCAAAAGAATCTTTTGGGCGCCCCCTTGTCTTGCCCTGTTTGACCTTTCCTTGTCTAGTTTTTGACCTAGACAAGGACTCTTTTATTCCTATTTATTTAGAATAAATTTTGACTTAATTTTTTCATGAAATATAGACCTTTAGGAGTGATTTGGGGTTTTTAAAAATAAGAGGAAGAAGATCTTTGGGCATTGGGGTTCCATAGACACTAAACTAGGTGTCTAGGTGAGAGCAAAGAGAAGAAGAAGAGGGTCTTCTTCCAGGGTTGCTATGTTCATCATCTTCCTTCCTTCTTCCTTGGATTTTTTGAGAGAGTCTCAGATCTAAAACCTCTTCTCTATCTTTTCCTCTTTGGATGAATTCAAATCTAGAAGAAGGAGGCATCTGATCGACCATCGAAGAAAGATCAGCACAGTACTAGCATACTATTCTGATTTCCTGCATCGAGATTTTTGATCGTGCTCATGGGCTCGTGTGGATGACTCCTATAGGTTGCATGCATGTGTGGCTCACAACATCATTCTCAAGTCTGGATCAGTAAGTTAGAATGTCTAACTTGCATAGGTAATAGATCTGATCTATTGGTTTCATAGCTATACTGGATGTAGTATTGTAACATGTTGATGAGATCAACATGTTAATCTTTTCTTTATATTTTTAATTTTTGATTTAATATTATACCTTGATCATATAATAAATCTTAGATCTATGGTATTTTTATATTTATATAAATAAATATTTAATTTATTTATGTCTTCCACTGTCTGATCTTGAAAAAGTTTCAATATTTATCTGTGAAACCCTAGATCTGGTTCCTTCACCAATGTCGGCCATCAATCAAAGCCCAAATATGTAGTAGATTTTATAGTGGAATACACCATTATAGATGAAGCTAAACCTAAGCGAAATGAGGCCAGTGTTCTATGGTTGTAGTTGAAATCTCCTAAAGAAAGAGCAGACCTTTCTGAAGGCTTCTAGGCCCTATATGTGGATGATTCATCCAATGCTTCTGGTGTAGGCGTGGGTCTGATTGTAGTTAATCCAAAGGAAATCATTACCAAATATGTGCTGTATTTTGAGTTTTATGTAATAAACAATGGGGCAGAATATGAGACTCTAATTATGGGGTTGAAGATAGCTAAGGAACTAGAAGTAGATTGGCTCCAAGCTTATAGTGACTCCTAGTTAGTAGTGGGACAAGTTCGTGGCAATTATGAAGCTTAAGAGGAAAACAGTTAGATATGTGTGCCCTAGAAGCCAGAATTGGCTGACACTTGTAATACACTTCTAAGGGCAAAATTATAATTTTGACTATAAATAGAAAAATGGGTTATTTTCTATCACATAAGTGTATTTAGTGTCTGTGATACATCCCTTGAGTTAATGGTAATGATAATTAATATTTTCAAGAGTTGAAAATTTAAGACAAATTTTCATTTATTAACTCATAAAATGCTCCTAACCATAGGATCATCATGGAGATGGTGATTGATCCAGAAGGTTAGTGTATAATCACTTTTTTATAATAGATGAGTCTTAAGTCTATGGTGTAGAAACACTGGAGTAAGAGTATAGATACTCATTAGAGAATGAGGGCACTAAGCGTGACCACCTCAAGTAGTCATAAGGAAGTCTACCTTCTCATCGATGACTGACTCAGTGCTGCAGTGGTGTGTCTGGTTTCTTGACCTGAGGTGCATCGATAGTTCATCTTGAGGGTGTTATAGTTTGACTACACCATGACTCGATCTCCTAGCCATTCGGAATCTTGAGGTGTATGTTGGCTATAGCATGTTCATTGTAGGAATTGGATTGCACCAAGATGGAATCTATCTACCTCGGTGGATGAGGAGCAGCACTATGATGATCATGAGAATCAAGTCCATAAGCCCATGGCCATGGCAGTAGAGTGAAATAATAGAAAGAGTTTCTATTAAGGTTTTTACATCGGACTTGAATCGAATGATTAAATCATATGATAGAAATTAGGGTTTGACGAGTTCACCTTAACCCTAATCTGATCGAGACTCAAGATAGAAGAACTTAATTACACAAGTAGCTGCACTGAGAGGTTTGTTTTTAGTTTTTAGTTTTACCATATGCTGCTAGGTGTCATTGGTGGATTTTGGGAGCAATTAGAATGATTTAGATGATCGATCATTCTAAGTTGTTTGAATCAGAAGTGTTCTGATCCATCGAAAGAAGTTTCGATGATGTTGATAATGGAGATCACTACATATCCCATTACCATATAGAATTGAACCTAACTGGATCACATAAATAAGGATTTGGATCTGGATATCATCAATTGGACTAACCCAGTTCAATTGATTTGAATATGATTCAATTAGGTTCAAGAAAATCGTGCTAGCACATGATTGAGCCTAACATTCTCCTTTTCTATCATAAAAGTTGTCTCGACTGAGCCAAATGAGTTTGTGCTCACTCAAGTACCTTTACCTGGTCTGACTGGAGCTTGTCCGGGTCAAAAAAGGATTGTCTTAATTTATGAGATAAATTTGAGACAATACCTGCTATTTTCTATCATCTACTAATTCTTGTACTTTGACTTGGTCAAACATTAACCTTTGACTCTTGGACATCTGTCCATGTGTCATGCACTTATTGGAGAGCAAATAGGGGCTTGTCCCCTCTCTGAAAATTAGAGAAAAGGGGGCACATGCCTAGGATGGCGTGCACCCATGGATAGGGATGCTGGAGTCCCATACGGATGGGACTCCAGATTGCTTCTTGGATTCAAACTAGGTGACCCTCACCAATAGACTTTGACTAGTCCTAGGTGCCACCTTAGAATGAATTTGTGAGTCTCTCATCTGATTTGATCAGGTGATGTCATCCCACCAATCAGATTTAGATCTGATTGCACGAAGCAACGTGATTGGTCAGGGTGATGAAGCACTGCATGGCATAGTAGAGTCTATAAAAAGATCCTGTCTGTGCCCACTTTTAAAAGACTCCACCTCTAAGCCATGCCCTAAGGCTGCCCCTCTCCCTTCTCCATGCCACCATCTAGCCCTCTCTCTCCTCTCCATGCCCAAGATAGTTGGGCCTTCAGATTAGTGCGAGTCAGGCAAGGAAAGGCTGACGAAAAAGGAAGAAGGCAGCACTGCTGCAGAGATGATGGGTGATCTTCAGAAGAAGTTTTGAAGATTGTCCAAATTAGATTTAGATCTAATTTTAAAGAAAAGAAAGAGAAGGAGAAGATCTCTAGATCCAGTTCGAGTGAGTACCGGTAGAGACCAGGCGCTTGCATGGCTAGATCCAGAACCTCAAGTCTTCGGCAATATCGTCAACGGGTAATCAGATTACCTAGAATCAAGGTAAAATTAATTCAAAATTAATTTTATTTTATTTTTTTATTTATCAAATTATAAAATTAGATTTGAAAAGTGTCAGATCTGATTAGGATCTAGGAGGTGATTTTTGAAATATGCCTTTCGATCCAATCAAATCTGAACAAACCTGATCCCGAAAAATCAGGATTTCCCTTCAACTGGTATCAGAGCCATGTTCTTATAAAATTTATTTAGATCTAATTTAATTTGATTAATTAGTTATTTCAAATATTACATGAGATGTGATTAGATCTAAAATCAAAAAAATAAAAAATTAAAATTAATTAATCTAGATCTAATATGTATGAGATACATAACTATACTAGGTATAGAATTGTTCTATGTGTAGTCTAGTGTAATCATATTTTTATTTGATTAAATATGATTTTTAGATCTATTTATTTTTTATTTTTTGATATTATAAATATTATAATCAGATCTAAAAATAGAAAATAAATTAAATTTAATATTGTTCATATGAGATATGATAATTGCATGTTTAGATAAGTTATAGAATAGTTCTGCAAATAGGTCTAGATTAAATTTTATTTTTGATAAGATCAAATTTAAATTTAATTTTTTAGATTGATTATGAGATAATTTAGATCTGAAAAACAGCATTATTATGTCATAATAAAAATAGATTAGATCTATTTTTTTTAGATCTAAAAATATGCATGATTTAGATACATGAGATGTATGCATTAAATATGCCATGATTAGATCTACTTTATATATGAGATATATGATATAGATCTGATATTGTTTTGTAGTATTGAATGTTCCTGATTAAGGCATTCCTCTTGGCCGTCCAGTCATAAGAATGAAGAAGGGTTTAAAGGCCCTCTCTTTCCATTCGATGGGGTGTTCTTATGATGTGTAGGGGTGCTACGTGTTCGTCCTTAATCAGAAACCCAAAACTTACTTTCTGCAAAATCCTAGATCCTGAAACCCTAGGATTTATTGTGCATATTTTGTTTATGAACCCTACTTAATTAAGAATTAAGATTATGAAATATTAATTAGGATCTAAAATTGAGAATTTTTAGATCTAAGACATGTTCATAAAACTGGGTTTGGGCTTGGGTAGCTCAATTAGGTCTAAGCGGTTGATCAAACCAAATCAAGAGTTGGTTAGATGGGATCAATATGCTTAAATTGACCAGCCTAATATGATTAAGTTAGGTCAAAATCATTCACGAATTGATCGATCAAGCTAAGACCTAATTAGGCTCAGAGGTTAGAGTCTGGATTGTAGGCTAATTCAATTGATTCTGGCTCAAAATTTGGTGTCTAAGGTAATTTTGGTAGATACGACCGACTGATTTTTAATTAAGAGCTACTCGACTCGAATGCTTGTCGAGTTAATAGCATATCCTTCCACCGGTCTCACTTATCTGGCCATATTTGTTGACTCAGTTCTGATCTGAGGTGGTCAATAATAAACCCATGCCACTAGTAGTCATAATGGTTATGACTATTCAAGTAGTTTAGTGAGACCTAAATCAAATCTCCCTAAGAAAAGATTAAAGGTTAGATTCGATGGGATCAACCACCTAATCTTGTTAGATATATGTGCCCTAGAAGCCAGAATTGGCTGACACTTGTAATACACTTCTAGGGGCAAAATTATAATTTTGACTATAATTAATGAAATGGGTTATTTTCTATCACACATGTGTATTTAGTGTCTGTGATACATCCTTTGAGTTAATGGTAATGATAATTCATATTTTCAAGAGTTGAAAATTTAAGACATGAATAATCATTATTAACTCATAAACAGCTCCCGACCATAGGATCATCACGAGGATGGTGATTGATCCGGAAGGTTGGTGTACGATCGCTTCTCTTTAGTAGATGAGTCTTGAGTCTACGGTGTGGAGACACCGGAGCGAGAGTACAGGTACTCGTTAGAGAACGAGGGCACTGAGCGTGACCACCTCGAGTAGTCATTAGGAAGTCTACCTTCTCGTCAATGACTGACTCGATGCTGCAGTAGTGTGTCTGGTTCTTTGACCTGAGATGCATCGGCAGTTCACCTTGAGGGTGTTATAGTTTGACTACACCATTACTCGGTCTCCTAGCCATATGGAACCCTGAGGTGTATGTTGGCTATAGCATGTTCATTGTAGGAACTGGATTGCATCAAGATGGGATCTATCTACCTCGGTGGTAGAGGAGTAGCCCTATGATGATCATGAGAATCAAGTCCAGAAGCCCATGGCCATGGTAGAGTGAAATAATAGAAAGAGTTTCTATTTAGATTTTCACATTGGACTCGAATCGAATGATTACATCATATGACAGAGACTAGGGTTTGACGAGTTCACCTTAACCCTAATCTGATCGGGGCTCAAGATAGAAGAACTTAATCACACAGGTAGCTGCACCAAGAGGTTCGCATTCAGCTCTGATGGGTTGCCACCATATACTGCTAGGTGTCACTGGTGGATTTTGGGAGCAATTAGAATGATTTAGATGATCGATCATTCTAGCTGTTCGAATCAGAAGAGTTCTGATCCATCGAAAGGAGTTTCGATGATGTCTATGATAGAGATCATGACATATCCCATTACCATACAGAACTGAACCTAACTGGGTCACACAAACAAGGGTTTGAATCTGGTGATCATCAATTGAACTGATCTAGTTCAATTGATCTGAATGAGATTCAATTAGGTTCAAGGAAATCGTGCTAGCACTCGATTGAACCTAACGTTCTTCTTTTACTATCATAAATAAGTTGTCCTGACTGAGCCAAAGGAGTTTGTGCTCAATCAGAGGCCTTCATATGGTCTGACTGGAGGTTGTCCAAGTCAGAATAGGTTGTCTTATTTGTAAGACATTACCTGCCATTTTTGGTCACCTGCCATTTCTTGTTCTTTGACTTTGGTCAAAAGTCTACCTTTGACTGGTCAAACGTTGACCATTGACCCTTTGACTTTTGACCACATGTCATGCACCTATTGGAGAGCTGGTGGGGGCCTGTCCCCCTGCCAGAACCTGGCAAGGAGAAGGGCGCACGCCAAGGGTGGCGTGAGCCCAAGTAGGAGGCGCCTAGGAGTCCTTGTTGGACAAGGACTCCACCTCCCTTTTGGATTCCAATCAGAGTTCTACTAAGAATCCAGTTTGACTGGTCTTAGGCGCCCTCTAAGGAGGAATCCAGGGGTCTCTATTCCAACCAATCAGATTTAGATCTGATTTCACAAAGGGTTGTGATTGGTTGAGAGGAAGAGGAGTTGGATCACAAGAGGTCTATAAATAAGACCCTGCGCCCAACCCTAATCCTAATGCAATTCAATTGAGAAAAGATTTCCCACGCCCCAAGGCTGCCTCTCCCCTCCTTCTCCATGCCATAGTCTCTTCTCCCCTTGCTCTCCACGTCCAAAAGTGTTTTGGACTTAGGTTGGTGCGATTCAGATCAAGGAAAGGCGATCAAAAGCAAGAAGGCTGCGCTGCTGCAAAAGGACGACTGCAGATCTTCAAAAGAGTTTTGAAGATCCTCCAGATCAGATCCAGATCTGATTTTTGGAGGTGTGATAGAGAAGAAGAGGATCTCCAGATCCAACCCGAGTGGATACCGGTAGAGGCCAGGCGCTTGCGTGGCTAAGATCCAGAACCTTCCGCTGCAATCAGGATCATCTACAGGGTAATAGGATTACCCAAATCAGGTAAATTAAATTTGATTTAATTTATCTTATTTTATTTTATTTATTAAAATAATAAGAATCAGATCTGAAACATATCAAGATCTGATTGAGATCAAGAGAAAATTTTTGAAATATATCTCTTGATCTAATCAGATCTGGACGAACCTGGACCGGGAAATCAGGATTTCCCTTCAACTGGTATCAGAGCCATGGTTCTAAATTGTTTAGATCTGATTTTAATTTTATTTTAATTAGAAAATAAAGTGATTTCAGATGTCACATGAGATGTGATCAGATCTGAAATCAGAAAAATTAAAATTAAATGATTTGGATCTAAGAACATGAAGATATGCATGACTAGTTCTAGAATAGAATAGTTCTATAGAATAGTTTTGCATGTCTTTGATTTAATCTGATTAAATCATATTTTAGATCTTCTTATTTACTATTTTCTGATATTATAAGTGTTATAATAACATCTGATAAACAGCAAATAAAAATTATTTAATTTTAAATATCATATGAGATATGATAGATGCATGACTAGACTAGTTGTAGAATAGTTCTACATAATTGTCTAGATTAGAATTTATTTTGATTAGATCAATTTAAATCTAATTTTTTAGATTATTATGAGATAATTTAGATCTGAAAACATGCATGATTATGATACATGAGATGTATGCAAAATATGCCATGATTAGATCTACTTTATATATGAGATATATGATATAGATCTGATATTGTTTTGTAGTATTGAATGTTCCTGATTAAGGCGTTCCTCTTGGCCGTCCGGTCATAAGAACGAAGAAGGGTTTAAAGGCCCTCTCTTCCCATTCGATGGGGTGTTCTTATGACGTGTAGGGGTGCTGCGTGTTCGTCCTTAATCAGAAACCCAAAACTTACTTTCTGCAAAACCCTAGATCCTGAAACCCTAGGATTTATTGTGCATATTTTGTTTATGAACCCAACTTAATTAAGAATTAAGTTTATGGAATATTAATTAGGTCTAAAATTGAGAATTTCAGATCTAAGACATATTCATAATACTGGGTTCGGGCTTGGGTAGCTCAATTAGGTCTAAGCGGTTGATCAAACCGAATCAAGAGTTGGTTAGATGGGATCAACAATGCTTAAATTGACCAGCCTAATAGGATTAAGTCTGGGTCAAGATCGAGTCACGATCAAGCAAGACCTAATTAGGCTCAGAGGTTAGAGTCTGGATTGTAGGCTAACCCAATTGGTTCTGACTCAACAATTTGGTGTCTAAGGTAAGTTTGGCACAGACGACCGACTGGTTTTTAATTGGAAGCTACTCGACCTGAATGCGTTCTTGTGCGAGTTAACGGCATATTCCTTCCACCGGTCTCACTTACCTGGCCATATCTGTTGACACAGTTCTGATCTGAGGTGGTCAATAATCCGAGCTGACCCATGCCACTAGGTTAGTCATAATTGTTATGACTAAGCCAAGTCTAGTTTAATGAGACCTGAATCAATTCTCCCTAAGAAAAGATTAAGTCCGAGGTCTTCCACCATTGTAGACGTGCGGGCCCTTCCCGGGGTTGATTGTTCTCGGCTGGATACAGTGGCTCAGTTGCACCGGGAAGACGCAACCATGTCTATTAGGCATTGGATGCTATGGGCTGGAGGATGAGTTGGGCTCAATATTTCGGATACGGTGAGAGACCCAATTAGGAACCCAGTCTATGCAAATGGTGGGTCTGACTTAACTAAGGAGTGGATCAATATTCCGGATACGGTGAGATTCATGAATTAGAGACCAAGTTTGGGTGCACCATGATTAGAGAATCATTGAACAAGAGTTGTTCACTCATTGGCTAACCCATCACCAATAACTGTTAGGTGAGGTGATGAGTCAGTTGGTGAGACCGCACCACCCACTAGAAATCATCAATCGCGGAGATTTTCGCATCTCTACAGAGGGAGTGTAGGGATCCGAGAAAATAGTGGGAGCTAATTTGTTTAAAAATAAAATCCCTAAACAAATTGGTCAAGTCAAAATTACAGTATCTAACTAGAATCTTTGACTCTCTACAGGAAAATGTCTGCGTCCAACCCACTGGCACGTATCCTAGACACACATAGACTGACTGGACCCAATTATAAAGATTGGCTCAGGAACTACAAAATTATTTTGGGTTCAGAGAAGTTAACACATGTTTTGGACCAGGACCCTCCCACCTTACCAGCTCGTCCATCCACTGTTGAACAGAGAGCGTCTCTGGAAAAATGGATTGACGAAGACAATAAGGCCAGATACTACATGTTGGGCTCGATGTCTGATGAGCTCCAGCGCCAACATGAAGATATCGGGACTGCTCGCCAAATGTTGGCTCACCTGCAGGAGATGTTTGGTGAACAGAGTCGCGCAGCCAAATATCAAGTCACAAAATGACTTTTTAAGGCTAAGATGCGTGATGGGCAGTCAGTCCAAGATCACTGTCTGACAATGATCAAGGACATGGAAGAGCTTGAGAAGCTCGGTGTGAAGTTGGACTTGGATCTGCAGAACGATATTATTCTGCAATCCTTGACTGATGCATATGGGCAATTCATCATGAATTACCACATGCATAAACTTCAAAATTCCTTGGCCGAGTTGATGAATATGCTGGTTACCGCTGAGCTTTCTATGAAAGGTTCTAAAGGCTCAGTTCTTGCTATGGAACGGACTTCTTCCAAAAGAAAGTCTTATGGAAAGAAAAAGAAGTCTGTGAAAAAGCAAAAGGTAGAAGGATCAAAGAAGAAGAAGGCAGAACCGCAAAGAAAGAAGGTCTGACCTGCCACCCTAAAGAACAAGAAGGAAGGTCCTTCTGGAGGTATGCTCGTTATTGAGTCTAACCTTACGGTTTCTTCTGCATCCAGTTGGGTGCTTGACTCTGGTTCTAGTGCTCATCTGTGCACTTCTATGCAGGGTCTTGAGGATAGCAGGAGGCTGAGGGATGGAGACATGATCCTACGCGTCGGTAATGGAGCAAGAGTTGCTGCAGTAGCCGTGGGAACATACCCTCTGCGATTACCATCTGGTTTAGACTTAGTTTTAAAAGACTGTTATTATGTGCCTGCAGCTAGCAGGAATTTGATTTCTGTTTCATGCTTAGCACAAGAAGGTTATGTGATCACCTTCTTTAAGGACCATTGTAACATTCTTTATGAAAGAAATAAAATTGCAAATGGTTTCCTTGTTAATGGTCTTTATCAGTTGCATATTGATGTACCTATTTTAACTATCGAGCAAAACGTGAATGCCAAACGACCTAGGGATAGTCCAAACGACAGATATCTATGGCACCTGAGATTAGGTCATATAGCAGAAGATAGGATTAACAAATTGGAGAAAAATGGGCTATTGAGTCCATTGACTTTTGAGTCATATCCAACTTGTGAATCTTGTCTTCAAGGCAAAATGACTAAACTCCCTTTTGTTGGACATGGGGAGAGGGCCACAGATCTCCTTGCCCTAGTACATACTGATGTGTGCGGCCCATTCGATGTGCCGGCTAGAGGCAATTTTGTCTACTTCATTACCTTTACCGATGATCTGTCTAGGTATGGGTATGTGTATCTTATGAGACATAAGTCTGAAGCCTTTGAAAAGTTCAAAGAATTCAGACATGAAGTAGAAAAACAAACTGGAAAACCCATTAAGGTTCTTCGATCAGATCGAGGAGGTGAATACCTTAGCCGGGAATTCCTAGACTATCTTAAGGAAAATGGCATAGTCTCTCAATGGACTCCACCAGGAACACCTCAACTCAACGGGGTTTCAGAACGGAGAAATCGGACTCTATTGGATATGGTTCGATCCATGATGAGCTTCACAGACCTCCCAGATTTTCTTTGGGGACATTCATTATTAACTTCAATCTATTTACTGAATAGGGTTCCCTCTAAAACCGTTCCTACCACACCGTATGAGATATGGCACGGTAAGAAACCAAGTCTGAGTCATCTCAGAATTTGGGGTTGTCCGGCTTATGTCAAAAGACAACAAGCGGACAAGTTAGAGTTTAGGTCCTTTAGAGCTCGATTCATAGGATATCCTAAAGAGTCATTAGGATACTATTTCTACATTCCAGAAGACCACAATGTGATTGTGAGTCGACATGCCATATTTCTTGAAAAATAGTTTATTCAAGATAGTGGCATTGGAAAGCAGATTAAGCTTGATGAGAAAGTCTCACAAGCAGAACGAGCTAAGGACCAAGTGGAACCAAATCAGGTTGAGCCAATAAGAACACTACCTCCTCCACCTCGTAGATCGGAAAGAGTTTCCCGTCCCCCTGAAAGATACTTAGGTATTATTTCAGAGGATGTAGAGGAAATGTTCCTCATAGGTAATGGTGCTCATGGTGATGATCCCAAAACCTACAACGAGGCGATATCAGATATCGACTCCGAGAAATGGCTTGAGGCAATGAAGTCAGAGATCGACTCGATGCACTCAAACCAAGTCTGGACCTTGGTAGATCCACCAGAAGGTATAGTACCTATTGGGTGTAAATGGATCTTCAAGAGAAAGATTGGTGCAGATGGGAATGTGGAGACATTCAAGGCTAGACTGGTGGCAAAAGGTTATAGTCAACGTGAAGGCATTGACTATCAGGATACCTTTTCCCCGGTAGCTATGCTAAAATCCATCCGCACATTGCTTGCTGTTGCAGCCTATTTCGATTATGAAATATGGCAAATGGACGTGAAAACGGCATTCCTAAATGGATATCTTGAGGAAGATATCTATATGGAACAGCCGCTAGGTTTCACATCCAGTGATACTGATCACAAGGTTTGCAAGCTGCAAAGGTCCATATATGGACTTAAGCAAGCATCTCGGAGCTGGAACACTCGTTT
Source organism: Cocos nucifera (assembly GCA_006176705.1). Taxonomy (NCBI): domain Eukaryota; kingdom Viridiplantae; phylum Streptophyta; class Magnoliopsida; order Arecales; family Arecaceae; genus Cocos; species Cocos nucifera. The sequence continues at coordinate 191,546 of QRFJ01000351.1, read as the reverse complement.
CAATGATGTGATCAAAAAGTTTGGTTTCATCAAAAATGAAGAGGAACCATGTGTTTTCAAAAGGGTCAGTGGGAGCGCTGTTGTCTTCCTCGTATTGTACGTGGATGACATCCTCCTTATTGGGAATGATATTCCCATGTTGACATCAGTCAAGATGTGGTTGTCCTAAGGAATTCTCCATGAAAGACCTAGGTGAAGCATCCTTTATTCTAGGAATTAAGGTCTATAGGGATAGACCGAATAGGATGCTAGGACTTTCACAGAAAGATGTACATAGAGGAAGTACTAAAGAGGTTTAGTATGGAAAACTCTAAGAGGGGATTAATACCCTTCAGACATGGTATTCATCTTTCCAAGAAGATGTGCCCCAGCACACCTGAGGAAATAGAACGCATGAGCAAGATCCCTTATGCTTCTGCAATAGGGAGCCTCATGTATGCCATGCTATGTACACGACCTGATATAGCCCATGCTGTGAGTG
>QRFJ01000351.1:159352-191040 GCA_006176705.1 Cocos nucifera | reverse complement strand
ATCATCAATCGCGGAGATTTCCATCTCTTACAGAGGGAGTGTTAGGGATCCGAGAAAAATAGTGGGAAGGCTAATTTGTTTAAAAATAAAATCCCTAAACAAATTGGTCAAGTCAAAATACAGTATTAACTAGAACTTTTACTCTGACAGAAAAAAAAATGTCTGCGTTCCAACCCACTGGCAACGTATCCTAGGACACACATAGACTGACTGGGACCCAATTATAGAAGAATTGGCTCAGGAACTCAAAAATTTGTTTTGGGTTCAGAGAAGTTAACACATGTCTTTGGACCAGGGGACCCTCCACAACCCTTACCAGCTTCGTCCATCTTATGAACAGAGAGGCGTCTCTAGAAAAATGGATTGCGAAGACAATAAGGGCAGATACTTACATGTTGGGCTCGATGTCTGATTGAGCTCCAGCGCCAACAGAAGATATCGGACTGCTCGCAAATGTTGGCTCACCTGCAGGAGATGTTTGGTGAATAGAGTCGCGCAGCCAAATATCAAGTCACGAAAACGACTTTTAAGGCTAAGATACGGTAATGGGCAGTCAGTCCAAAGATCATGTCTGACAATATCAAGGACATGGAAGAGCTTGAGAAGCTCGGCTGTGAGTGGATAGATTTACAGAAACGATATTATTTGCAATCCTTGACTGATGCAATATTGGGCAAATTCATCATGGAATTACCACATGCATAAATTTCAAAATTCCTTGGCCTGAGTTGGAGAATATGCTGGTTTACCGCTGAGCTTTTCTATGAAAGGTTCTAAAGCTCAGTTCTTGCTATGGAACGGACTTCTTTCAAAAGAAAGTCTTATGGAAGAGGAAAAGAAGTCTGATTGAAAAAGGCAAAAGATAGAAGATCAAAGAAGAAGAAGGCAGACCGAAGAAGAAGGTCGATGGCAAAGGAAAGTGTTTCCATTTGCAACAGCGTACGGCCATTGGAGCGGAACTGCCCCACGTTACCTCGTCACCTGGAAGAACAAGGAAGGAAGGTCCTTTCTGGAGGTATGCTTCATTATTCAAGCAAAACGTGAATGCCATAACGACCTAGGGATAGTCCAAACGACAGATATCTATGCACCTGAGATTATGTCATAGGCAGAAGATAGGATTAACAAATTGGAGAAAAATGGGCTATTTGCAGTCCATTAACTTTTGAGTCATAATCCAACTTGTGAATCTTGTCTTCAAGGCAAAATGGACTAAACTCCCTTTTGTTGAGGACATGGGGAGAGGGCACAGATTCATCCTTGCTCTCACAGTTCATTATGAGTGTTGCGACCCATTCGGATGTGCTGGCTAGAGGCAATTTGTCTACTTCATTGACCTTTACCGATGATCTGTCTAGGTTATGGTATGTGTATTCTTATGAGACATAAGTTCTAGCCTTTGAAAAAGTTCAAAGGAATTCAGACATGAAGTAAGAAAAACCAAATTGGAAACCCATTTAAGGTTCTTCGATCAGATCGAGGAGTGAAATTACCTTAGCCGGGAATTCCTAGACTATCTTAAGGAAACAATGCATAGTTCTCAATGGACTATCCACCCAGGAAAAACCTCAACTCAACAGGGTTTTAGAACGGAGAATCGGACTCTATTGGATATGGTTCGATCAATGATGAGCTTCACAGACCTTCCAGATTTTTCTTTGGGACATTCATTATTAACTTCAATCTATTTACTGAATAGGGTTCCTCTAAAACCGTTCTACCACACCGTATAGATATTGGCACGGTAAGAAACCAGTCTGAGTCATCTCAGGAATTTGGGTTGTCCGGCTTATGTAAAAGATAACAAGTGGACAAGTTAGAGTTAGGTCCTTTAGAGCCGATCATAGGATATCCTAAAGAGTCATTAGGATACTTATTTCTACATTCAGAAGACCACAATGTTGATTGTGAGTCGACATGCCATATTTCTTGAAAACAGTTTATTCAAGATTAGTGGCATTGAGAAAGCAGATTAAGCTTGATGAGAAAGTCCACAAGCAGAAAGAGCTAAGGACCAAGTGAAACCAAATCAGTTGAAGCCAATAAGAACACTTACTCCTCACCTCGTAGATCGGAAAGGAGTTTCCCATCCCCTGAAAGATACTTAGGATTATTTCAGAGGATAGAGGAAATGTCCTATAGGTAATGGTGCTCATGGTGATGATCCAAAAACCTACAATGAGGCGTATATCAAGATATCGACTCCGAGAAATGGCTTGAGGCAATGAAGTCAGAAATTGACTCGATGCACTCAAACCAGTCTGAACCTTGGTTAGATCCACCAGAAGGTATAGTACTATTGGTGTAAATGGATCTTCAAGAGAAAGATTGGTGCAGATGGATGTGGAACATTCAAGGCCTAAGACTGGTGGCAAAGGTTATAGTCAATGTGAAGGCATTGACTATCAGGATACCTTTTCCCAGTAGCTATGCTTAAATCCATCCGACCACATTGCTTGTCTGTTGCAGCCTATTTCGATTATGAAATATGGCAAATGGACGTGAAAACGCATTCCTAAATGGATATCTTGAGGAAGATATCTATATGGAACAAGCCGCTAGGTTTCACATCCAGTGTATGACTGATCACAAGTTTGCAAGCTGCAAAGGTCCATATATGGACTTAAGCAATCTCTCGAAGCTTGAACACTCGTTTCAATTGATGTGATCAAAAAGTTTGGTTTCATCAAAATGAAAGAGGAACACATGTGTTTCAAAAGGGTCAGTGGGAGCGCTGTTGTCTTCCTCGTATTGTACGTGGATGACATCCTCCTTATTGGGAATTATTCCATGTTGACATCAGTCAAGTGTGGTTGTCTAAGGAATTCTCCATGAAAGACCTAGGAGAAGCATCCTTTATTCTAGGAATTAAGGTCTATAGGATAGACCGAATAGGATGCTAGGACTTTCACAGAAGATGTACATAGAGGAAGTACTAAAGAGGTTTTAGTATGGAAAACTCTAAGAGGGGATTAATATACCTTCAGACATGGTATTCATCTTTCCAAGAAGATGTGGCCCCAGCACACCTGAGGAAATAGAACGCATGAGCAAGATCCCTTATGCTTCTGCAATAGGGAGCCTCATGTATGCCATGCTATGTACACGACCTGATATAGCCCATGCTGTGAGTGTCACAAGCAGATATCAGTCAAATCCAGGTGAAGAACACTGGACTTCTGTGAAATGTATCCTTAAGTACTTGAGAAGAACTAAGGATATGATGTTGGTCTTTGGTAACAGAGAACTCCTGATCCAAGGATACACAGACTCGGACTTCATGTCCGATATAGATGATCGAAAGTCGACATCTGGCAGACTGTTTGTGCTGGAAGAGTTCCAAAGCAAACGGTGATACCATCTCATCCGCGATACTTGAGAAAGGTTACGTGAGGTCAAGAGAGTCAACTCCACAGATAATGTGGCAGACCCATTACAAAGCCGTTGGGGCCAGCAGAAGATCCAAGCCCACCTTGAGAAGATGGGACTTAGACTTGTAGCCAATTGGCTTTAGGACAAGTGGGAGATTGTTAGATATATGTGCCCTAGAAGCCAGAATTGGCTGACACTTGTAATACACTTCTAGGGGCAAAATTGTAATTTTGACTATAATTAATCTAATGGGTTATTTTCTATCAAATGTGTATTTAGTGTCTGTGATACATCCTTTGAGTTAATGGTAATGATAATTCATATTTTCAAGAGTTGAAAATTTAAGACATGAATAATCATTATTAACTCATAAACAGCTCCCGACCATAGGATCATCACGAGGATGGTGATTGATCCGGAAGGTTGGTATATGATCGCTTCTCTTTAGTAGATGAGTCTTGAGTCTACGGTGTGGAGACACCGGAGCGAGAGTACAGGTACTCGTTAGAGAACGAGGGCACTGAGCGTGACCACCTCGAGTAGTCATTAGGAAGTCTCCTTCTCGTCAATGACTGACTCGATGTGCAGTAGTGTGTCTGGTTCTTTGACCTGAGAGTGCATCGGCAGTTCACCTTGAGGGTGTTATAGTTTGACTACACCATTACTCGGTCTCCTAGCCATATGGAACCTTGAGGTGTATGTTGGCTATAGCATGTTCATTGTAGGAACTGGATTGCATCAAGATGGGATCTATCTACCTCGGTGGTAGAGGAGCAGCCCTATGATGATCATGAGAATCAAGTCCAGAAATCCATGGCCATGGTAGAGTGAAATAATTGAAAGAGTTTCTATTTAGATTTTCACATTGGACTCGAATCGAATGATTACATCATATGACAGAGACTAGGGTTTGACGAGTTCACCTTAACCCTAATCTGATCGGGGCTCAAGATAGAAGAACTTAATCACAAGGTAGCTGCACCAGAGAGGTTGCATTCAGTCTGTTGGGTTGCCACCATATACTGCTAGGTGTCACTGGTGGATTTTGGGAGCAATTTAGAATGATTTAGATGACGATCATTCTGGTTGTTCGAATCAGAAGAGTTCTGATCCATCGAAAGGAGTTTCGATGATGTCTATTATAGAGATTCATGAATATCCCATTACCATACAGAACTGAACCTAACTGGGTCCACAACAACAAGGGTTTGAGTCTGGTGATCATCAATTGAACTGATTCTAGTTCAATTGATCTGAATGAGATTCAATTAGGTTCAAGGGAATCGTGCTAGCACTCGATTGAACCTAACGTTTCTTCTTTTACTATCACAATAAGTTGTCCTGACTGAGGCCAAAGAAGTTTGTGCTCAATTAGAGGTCTTCATATGGTCTGACTGAGGTGTCCAAGTCAGAATAGGTTGTCTTATTTGTAAGACATTACCTGCCATTTTTGGTCACCTGCCATTTCTTGTTCTTTGACTTTGGTCAAAAGTCTTCCTTTGACTGGTCAAACCGTTGACCATTGACCCTTTGACTTTTGACCACATGTCATGCACCTTTGGAGAGCTGGTGGGGGTCTGTCCCCCTGCCAGAACCTGGCCAAGGAGAAGGGCGCACGCAAGGTGGCGTGAGGCCAAGTAGGAGGCGCCTAGGATCTTGTTGGACAAGGACTCCACCTCCCTTTAGGATTCCAATTAGAGTTCTACTAAGAATCCAGTTTGGACTGGTCTTAGGCGCCCTCTAAGGAGGAATCCAGGGGTCTCTTTTCAACCAATCAGATTTTAGAATCTTGATTTCACCAAGGGTTGTGATTGGTTGAAAAGGAAGAAGAGTTGGATCACGCTTAGTCTATAAATAAGACCCTGCGCCCAACCCTAAAAAAAAGTCTTATTGAAAGAGATTTCCCACGTCCAAGGCTGCCTCTCCCCTCCTTCTCCACGCCATACTCTCTTCTCCCCTTGCTCTCCACGTCCAAAAGTGTTTTGGACTTAGTTTGGTGCGATTCAGATCAAGGAAAGGCGATCAAAAGCAAGAAGGCTGCGCTGCTGCAAAAGGACGACTGCAGATCTTCAAAAGAGTTTTGAAGATCCTCCAGATCAGATCCAGATCTAATTTTTGGAGGTGTGATAGAGAAGAAGAGGTTCTCCAGATCCAACCCGAGTGGATACCGGTAGAGGCCAGGCGCTTGCGTGGCTAAGATCCAGAACCTTCCGCTGCAATCAGGATCATCTACAGGGTAATAGGATTACCCAAATCAGGTAAATTGAATTTGATTTAATTTATCTTCTTTTATTTTATTTATTAAAATAATAATAATTAGATCTGAAACATATCAAGATCTGATTAAGGTCAAGAGAAAATTTTTGAAATATATCTCTTGATCTAATCAGATCTGGACGAATCTGGACCGGGAAATCAGGATTTCCCTTCAGTTAGGTGAGGTGATGAGTAAGTCGGTGGGACCACACCACCCACTAGAAATCAGTAACTATGGAGATTTTTGCATCTCTACAGAGGGAGTGTAGGGATCCAAGAAAATAATGAGAGCTAATTTATTTAAAAATAAAATTTTTAAATAAATTGGTTAAGTCTTAATTACAATATCTAATTAGAAACTTTGATACTCTACAGAAAAATATCTACATCCAACCCACTAGCATGAATCCTAGACACCCATAGACTGATCAGACCAAATTATAAGGATTGGCTCTGAAACTTCAAAATCATTTTGGGTTCCAAGAAGTTAACTCATGTATTGGACCAGGATCCTCCCACCTTAATAGCTCGTCCATCTGCTGAACAGAGAGCGTCTCTAGATAAGTGGACTGACGAAGATAATAAAGCTAGATACTATATGTTGGGCTCGATGTCTGATGAGCTTTAGCGCCAACATGAAGATATCAAAACTGCTCATCAAATGTTGGCTTACCTACAGGAGATGTTTGGTGAATAGAGTCGCACAGCCAAGTATCAAGTCACTAAACGACCGTTCAAGGCTAAGATGCATGATGGACAGTCAGTCCAAGATCATTATCTAATGATGATCAAGGACTTGGAAGAGCTTGAGAAGCTCGGAGTGAGGTAGGACTTGGATCTGCAGAATGACATAATTCTGCAATCATTGACTGATGCATATGGGCATTTCATCATGAACTACCATATGCATAAACTTCAAAACTCCTTAGTCGAACTTACGAACATGCTAGTTACAGCTGAGCTTTCCATGAAAGGTTCTAAAGGCTCAGTGCTTGCTTTGGAATGGACTTCTTCCAAGAGAAAGATTTTTGGAAAGAAGAAGATAAGTTTGTGAAAAAGCAGAAGGTGGAAGGAGGAAAGAAGAAAAAGGCAGAGCTGAAGAAGGCTGCTGATAAAGGAAAGTGTTTTCATTGCAACAATGATGGCCACTAAAAGCAGAACTGCCCTACTTACCTGGCCACCCTGAAGAATAAGAAGAAGGCTGGTCCTTCTGGAGGTATGCTCGTTATTGAGTCTAACCTTATGATTTCTTCTACATCTAGTTGGGTGCTTGACTCTAGTTCTAGTGCTTACTTGTGCACTTCTATGCAGGGTCTTGAGGATAGCAGGAGGTTGAGGGATGGTGAGATGATCCTATGCATCGAAAATGGAGCAAGGGTTGCTGCCATGGCCGTGGGAACATACCCTCTTCGACCACCATTTGGTTTAGACTTAGTATTAAAAGACTGTTATTATGTGCCTGCAGCAAGCAGGAATTTGATTTCTATTTCTTACCTTGCATTAGAAGTCTATGTAATTAGTTTTCTTAAGGACCATTGTAACATTCTTTATGAAAGAAATAAAATTGCAAGTGGTTTCCTTATTAACGGTCTTTATCAGTTACATGTTGATGTATCTATTTTTAACTTCGAGCAAAATGTGAATGCCATAAAATCAAAATGACCTAGGGATAGTCCAAATAATAGATATCTATGGCACCCTAAGATTAGGTCATATAGCAGAAGATAGGGTTAGCAAATTGGAGAAAACCAGGCTATTGAGTCCATTGACTTTTGAGTCATATCCAATTTGTGAATTCTGTCTTCATGGCAAAATGACTAAGCTCCCTTTTGTAGGACATAGGGAAAGGGTCATGGATCTTCTTGCCCTAGTACATACAGATGTGTGCGGCTCATTGATATGCTGACTAGAGGCAACTTTGTCTACTTCATAACCTTTACCGATGATTTATCTAGGTATGGATATGTATATCTTATGAGACATAAGTCTGAAGCATTTGAAAAGTTCAAAAAATTCAGACATAAAGTAGAAAAGCAAATTGGAAAATCCATTAAGGTTCTTCGATCAGATCAAGGAGGTGAATACCTTAATCAAGAATTCCTGGACTATCTCAAGAAAAATGGCATAGTCTCTCAATGGACTCCACCTGGAACACGTCAACTCAACGGGATTTCAGAATGCAGGAACCAGACCCTATTAGATATGGTCCGATCCATGATGAGCTTCACAGACCTTCCTAATTTTCTTTGGAATATTATTTGTTAACTGCAATATACTTACTAAATAGGGTTCCTTCTAAAACCATTCCTACCACACCTATGAAATATGGCATAGTAAGAAACCAAGTCTGAGTCATCTAAGAATTTGGGGTTGTCCGACTCATGTCAAAAGACAACAAGCGAACAAGTTAGACTTTAGGTCCTTTAGAGCTCGATTCATAGGATATCCTAAAGAGTCATTAGGATATTATTTCTACATTTCAGAAGATCACAATGTGATTGTGAGTCGACATGCCATCTTTTTTGAAAAATAGTTTATTCAAGATAGCGGTATCGGAAAGTAGATCATGCTCGATGAGAAAGCCTCATAAGAGCATCGAGCTAAGGTCCAAATGGAACCAAATCAGGTTAAGCCAATCCATACACTACCTCCTCCACCTCATAGATCGAAAAGGGTTTTCCACCCCCTAAAAGGTACTTAGGTACTATTTCAGAGGATGTAGAGAAAATGTTCCTCATAGGTAATGGGGTTCATGGTGATGATCCCAAAACCTATAACGAGATGATATCAGATATCGACTCCGAAAAATGGTTAGAGGCAATGAAGTTAGAAATTGACTCGATACACTCAAACCAAGTCTGAACCTTGTTAGATCCACCAGAAGGTATAGTACCTATTGGGTGTAAATGGATCTTCAAGAGAAAGATTGGTGCAGATGAAAATATGGAAACATTCAAGGCAAGATTAGTGGTAGAAGGTTATAGTCAATGCGAAGGCATTAACTATCAGGATACCTTTTCGCCAGTAGCTATGCTAAAATCTATCCACACATTGCTTACTATTGCAGCCTATTTCGATTACGAAATATGGCAAATGAATGTGAAAATGGCAATCTTAAATGAATATCTTGAGGAAGATATCTATATGGAACAGCCACTAGGTTTCACATCCAGTGATGATGATCAAAAGGTATGCAAGCTGTAAAGGTCCATATATGGACTTAAGCAAGCATCTTGGAGCTAGAACACTCATTTTAATGATGTGATCAAAATATTTAGTTTCATCAAAAATGAGGAGGAGCCATATGTCTTCAAAAAAGTCAATAGGAGCGCTGTTGTCTTCCTCGTATTGTACGTGGATGACATCCTCCTTATCAGGAATGATATTCCCATGTTGACCATAGTTAAAATATGGTTATCTAAAGAATTCTCCATGAAAGATCTAGGAGAAGCTTCCTTTATTCTAGGAATTAAGATCTATAGAGATAGACCGAATAGGATGCTAGGACTTTCACAGAAGATGTACATAGAGGAAGTACTAAAGAGGTTTAGTATGGAAAACTCTAAGAGGAGTTTGGTACCCTTCAGGCATGGCATTCATCTTTCCAAGAAGATGTGCCCTAGCACACCTGAGGAAATAGAATGTATGAGCAAGATCCCTTATGCTTCAGCAATAGGGAGCCTCATGTATGCCATGTTATGTACACGACCTGATATAGCCCATGCCGTGAGTATCACGAGCAGATATCAGTCGAATCCAGGTGAAGAACACTAGAGTTCTGTGAAATGTATTCTTAAGTACTTGAGAAGAACTAAGGATATGTTGTTGGTCTTTGGTAATGGAGAACTCCAAGTTAGGGGTATACAGACTTGGACTTTATGTTCGATGTAGATGATTGAAAGTCGACATCTAGGAGTCTGTTTGTGTGTAATGGTAGAGCTGTCAGTTGGAAAAGTTTCAAACAGACAGTGATAGTAGATTCTACCATGGAAGCAGAATATATCGTTGTGTCAGAAGCTACAAAGGAGGTATTCTGGTATAAAAAGTTTACCACGGAGATCAAAGTGATGCCATCAGATGCCATTTCTCTATACTGCGACAACAATGGCACCATAGCCCTTGCTAAGGAGCCGAGGTGTCACCAAAAATCTAAGCATATTGAGCGGCGATACCACCTCTTCCGCGATTACTTAGAGAAGGATTACGTCGAGGTCAAGAGAGTTGACTCCGTAGATAATGCGGCGGACCTGCTTACAAAGCTGTTGGGCTAGTAGAAGATCGAAGCCCACCTTGAGAAGATGGAACTTAGATTTATAGCTAATTGGCTTTAGGTCAAGTGGGATTTTGTTAGATATGTGTGCCCTAGAAGCCAGAATTGGCTGACATTTGTAATACACTTCTAAGTACAAAATTATAATTTTGACTATAAATAATAAAATGAATTATTTTCTATCATATAAGTATATTTAGTGTCTGTGATACATCCCTTGAGTTAATGGTAATGATAATTCATATTTTCAAGAGTTGAAAATTTAAGATATGAATTTTCATTTATTAACTCATAAAATACTCCTGACCGTAGGATCATCATGAGGATAGTGATTGATCTAGAAGGTTAGTGCACAATCGCATCTATGTAGTAGATGAGTCTTAAGTCTACGGTGTAGAGATACCCAAGTGAGAGTATAGGTACTCATTAGAGAACAAGGGCACTGAGCATGACCACCTCAAGTAGTCATAAGGAAGTCTACCTTCTCATCGATGACTGACTCGATGCTGCAGTGGTGTATCTGGTTCTTTGACCTGAGGTGCATCGGTAGTTTATCTTGAGGGTGTTATAGTTTGACTACACCATGACTCGATCTCCTAGCCATTCGGAACTCTGAGGTGTATGTTGGCTATAGCATGTTCATTATAGGAATTGGATTGCACCAAGATGGAATCTATCTACCTCGGTGGATGAGGAGCAGCCCTATGATGATCATGAGAATCAAGTCCATAAGCCCATGGCCATGGCAGAGAATAAAATAATAGAAAGAGTTTCTATTAAGGTTTTCACATCGAACTTGAATTGAATGATTAAATCATATGATAGAAATTAGGGTTTGACGAGTTCACCTTAATCCTAATCTAATCGGGGCTCAAGATAGAAGAACTTAATCACACAAGTAGCTGCATCGAGAGGTTCATTTTCAGTTTTGATGGGTTGCCACCATATGCTGCTAGGTGTCACTGATGGATTTTGGGAGCAATTAGAATGATTTAGATGATCGATCATTCGATGATGGAGATCACTACATATCCCATTACCATACAAAACTAAACCTAACTGGATCACACAAACAAGGGTTTGGATTTGAATATCATCAATTGGACTAATCCAGTTCAATTAATTTGAATATGATTAAATTAGGTTCAAAAAAATCATGCTAGCACACGATTAAGACTAACATTCTCCTTTTTTTATCATAAAAGTTGTCTCGACTGAGCCAAATGAGTTTGTGCTCACTCAGGTACCTTTACCTAATCTAACTGGAGCTTGTCCAGGTCAGAAAAGGGTTGTCTTAATTTATAAGATAAATTTGAGACAACACCTACCATTTTTCGTCACCTACTAATTCTTGTACTTTGACTTGGTCAAACATTAACCTTTGACTCTTGAACATCTGCCCATGTGTCATGCACTTATTGAAGAGCAGATAGGGCTTGTCCCCTCTCTAGAAATTAGAAAAAAGGGGGCGTACGCCTAGGATGGTGTGCGCCCATGGATAGGGATGCTGGAGTCCCATACGAATGGGACTCCAGATTGCTTCTTGGATTCAAACAAAGTGACGCTCACCAATAGACTTTGACCAATCTTAGGCACCACCTTAGGATGAATCTGTGCGTCTCTCATCTGATTGGATCAGGTAATGTCATCCCATCAATCAGATTTAGATCTGATTGCACGAAGCAACATGATTGACCGGGGTGATGCAGCATTGCATGGCGCAGTAGAGTCTATAAAAGGACCCTATCTGCACCCACTTTTAAAAGACTCCTCCTCTAAGCCACACCCCAAGGCTGCCCCTCTCTCTTCTCCATGCCACCATCTAGCCCTCTCCCTCCTCTCCATGCCCAAGGAAGTTGGGCCATCAGATTAGTGAGAGTCAGGCAAGGAAAGGCTGACGAAAAAGGAAGAAGGCAGCACTGCTGCAGAGACGATGGGTGATCTTCAGAAGAACTTTTGAAGATTCTCCAAATTAGATCCAGATCTAATTTTTGGAGGAAAAAAAAAAAGGAAAAGATCTCTAGATCCAGTCTGAGTGGATACCAGTAGAGGTCAAGCACTTGTGTGGCTAGATCCAGAACCTCAGGGCTTTGGCAGGATCATCAACGGATAATCAGATTATCCAAAATCAAGGTAAAATTAATTCAAAATTAATTTAATTTTAGTTTCTTATTTATCAGATCATAAAATTAGATCTAAAAAGTGTCAGATCTGATTAGGATCTAGGAGGTGATTTTTGAAATATACCTCTCGATCCAATCAAATCTGAATGAATCTGATCTCGAAAAATCAGGATTTTCCTTCAAAAACATGATGAAATATTTGGAAAGGGTGAGGAGTCTATCCCCGACCTTCCATAGTTTTAACATTCAATGGATTTCGAGAGTGAAAAATGCCAGGGCTGACTTTCTCTCCGAGTTACCCTTGCTAGCCCCGAATGAACTATCCAAAGAAGTCTTCTTCGAAGTTCTGAAGCATCCAAGCTCTAAAGAACCCCAGACCATAATGTAAGTTGACTATGAACCCAACTAGATCAACCCACTCATTGCTTACCTCAAAGATGGTGTCCTCCCTCAAGATCAAAAGAAAGCTCAGAAGATAAGAAATCGGGCCTCCTGATATGTCCTATATGAGAACAAACTATATAAAAGGTCATATTCTTTACCACTCTTAAAATGTCTCCGACCTTCTGAGACTGATTTTGCACTATGCAAAGTACATGAAGAAATATGTGAAAGTCATTTGGGGATCAGATCTTTGTCTCAAAAACTACTTCGATAGAGCTACTATTGATCGACTATGCACCAAAATTCTATAGAGTATACCAGAAAATATGATCGGTGTCAAAGAAATGCGAATATTCATAAGCAACCGGCCTCTGAGCTTACAACCCTGAGTGTCCCATGGCCATTCGTTCAATGGGAGATGGACATACTAAGGCCTATTTTCATGGCATTCGGACAGTGAAAGTTTCTCTTAGTGGCAATAAATTACTTCACTAAATGGATCGAAGCTGAACCTCTAGCAAAGATCACTGAAGCTAAAGTGCAGGACTTCGTATGGAAGTCAATTATCTATAGATTTAGCTTGCCTTGAACTTTGATCACTGATAATGGATGCCAATTTACAAGAACAAAATTTGTTGAGTTTTGTGAAAGCCTGAACATCTACCATAATTTTACATCGATAGCTCATCCATAAGCAAATAGCGAAGCCAAGATAACTAACTGGACTCTATTATAGGGCATAAAAGCAAGATTTGAAAGAGCGAAACAAACTTGTGTGGACGAACTCTATCATGTACTCTAGACATACCAAACTATCCTAAGGTTACCAATTGGGGAGATACCATTCGCCCTAGCTTTCGGAAAAAAAATAGTTAAACTTCCATCAGCACGAGTTGTGGCATTCAATGAACAAAGAAACTCACAAGATCTTAGAGCCAACCTCAACCTATTAGAAGAGAAGCGAGAAGAGGCTCAAATTCAGATGGTGGCCTATAAGCAGAAAGTGACTCGTTATTATAATTTCAGAGTCAGAAGCAAGGCATTCCAGATAGGAGATATAGTGCTTTAGCGGGCCGATGTTTCACAATCTCAGAATCAGAAAAAGCTTGCCCCAAATTGGGAAGGCCCTTATAAGGTCATTGAAGTCATCCAACTCGAAACTTAGAATTTGAAGAAACTTGGAAGAGCTACACTACCACGATCGTGGAACTTGAAAAATCTATGGACGTACTTTAAATAACTATATTTCAATAAAATTCTCTTAGCTTAACATCCTTATCCTTGGTGCACCATTGTGTGATGGCAGGAAGCTACTCCACCAAATAAGAATTGAAGACCTTCGGTTCTTAAATAGGAGAAAGCAGGGAGAGGCCCTCTCAATAGCCCTTTTTGTGCCCTAGCAACTTCGTTAGGAATAGAAGGAGAACCTCGTCCTAACGAAAGAAAAGGTCAACTGCACTAGGAGCAAGAGAAGGACCTCGTCTTAGCATGGAATTGAAGACCAACGGTTCTTAAATAAGAGACTAACCTCATCTTAACGAGGGTGAAGACCTCTGATTTTAAACAAAAGAAAAAAAAGAGCGGCCCTCTCAATGGCCCTTTCTATGCCTTGATAACTTCATTAGGAATAGGAGGAGAACCTCATCCTAATGAAGAAAAAGGCCAACCGCACTAGGAACAAGAGGACCTCATCCTAGTATGAAATCAAAGACCTCCAATTCTTAAATAGGACGCTAACCTCATCTTAATGAGGGTGAAGACCTCCAGTTCTTAAATAGGAGGAAGCGGAGAGAGGCCCTCTCAATGGTCTTTTTTGTACCTCGACAACTTCATTAGGAACAGAAGGAAAATCTCATCCTAATGAACGAAAAAGCCAACCGTGCCACGAACTGGAGGAGGATCTCATCCTAGCATGGAATTGAAGACCTCTAGTTCTTAAATAGGAAGCTAACCTCATCTTAACTAGGATGAAGACCTTCGATTCTTAAATAGGAGGAAATAGGGAAAGGCCCTCTTAATGGCCTTTTTGTACCCCAGCAATGTTGTTAGGAATAGAAAAAGGATCTCATCCTAATAAGGATAAAAGTCAACCATGTTAGAAATAGCAGGAGGACCTCATCCTGATGTGGACAAAGATCCCTATAAGGAAAGTAAAGACCTCTGGTTCTTAAGCATGGTAATGAAATAAAAACTATAATCTTGGGACGACATTGAGATCAAACACAGCAAGAAAATAAATTGGAAAGCAATGAGCTAAGGTGGAACATAGACAAACAAAAAGCTTCATCTCATTAAAAAATAAAAATTCATTACATGAATTGGAAAGATCGATTACAAAAAAAAAGAGAACATAAAATCCTACTTAGAATTGGACTTTAGGCTACCGACCCCAGCCATTATGAGAGAGAGCTCCAAGCCCTCTACTCTCTTCTCAAGCTTCTATCTCACTACCAGGCCCTCCCTCAGCATCCCTCCCATCTATGCAAGTCTTCCTTCATCCCCCATAGCCTCTTCCTTAGAATCGTCGACTCGGCTTCGGCATCCTTCACCAAGTTTTCCTAGTAGACCATTTGGACATTCAAATCACGAATCTCCTTCTCTGCACCCTCAAACTTTATGGTAAAATTTCCAAGAGCATCCTTCAGAGAGGCAAGTTCATCTGGATGCGCATTAGGGCCGACCTGAATATTGACCGCCAACTGTCTTTGAAGCCCCACGACTTTGAAATTTGTCATAATAAGCTTTCTCTTATAGCCCTCGACCTCCTCGCACCAACTATCCTGGTGGTGTTATGGTAGATCCGTCAACTACAAAATATGGATCACCCACCCAAGATCATCTATAGGAGATATGGCACCACCTATTGCTATGGAAAGATAGAAGAAGACAAACAAACATAATCATATACGTGATTCGACCCAAGTACCTATATCCATGGGACATGCAATGCTTTACTACCGAGAAAGAATAATAGAGATATAATCTCAACTCATTAATCCACTCTCTGAATCCAGAAGCACTCATCCATATAATGCTCTCATAGTAATCCCAAGAAGATCCCCCTCACAGATCTATCGGTCCAGGGTCCTCGACATCCCTGGACACCCTATGATCCTTTCAGCCTCTACATCAAGCCCTAGCCTTTGGCCCTAGGCAATCCCACCATTCCAGGATACTGCCAACTTCCTTGATACTCTTGGCGAGTCCTGAGACCATTGGCTCTCCCTAAGACATGCTCCTGATCTCCCTGAGAAGCCCCTGACACTTTCTGTTGAGATACCCTCCTTGGCCGCTGCACCATCGAGCCTCTCTTAGCTCTCGTGCCTCCAAGAAGATGCTACTATAGCACTCTGGCACTCCCTACCTTGTCTCTATGCCGCCTGAGAGGTTTTCCTAAGACTCCTTTACTTTTTAGATAGTCATGCCTTCCTATAAGCCCTAATCATCCCAATAGTCATCCGATCAGCTCCTGCATGCTCTCCTGGTCATTGGATAGCACAACAGTTCCATAGACCCCATGAATAGATCTAGTTTATGAGTTAGGGGCTGTAGACCCCATCAAAAGGCTTCCACTCATGTGCCCAAGCACTATTTGCTATCGTGTTGTTCTCCTCCATTGAGCATGCTACATCAGAAGCCGAGCTAGCTCGACTACATTACACCCGAGCACTACTTTCTATCTACCTGAGAAAGCTGGCTCGAATCCATCCTAAGCTAGCTTGATCTCATCCCGAGCTGACTCGACTACATATCTGAGCAAGCCCAACTATATGTTGGCTAATCTTTCTAATGGCTCTTGAATCTCGTTCTTGGCATATCATGGACCAAATCTCAAGGCATCAGATTTCAATATTCTCCACCTCAACTTGATATTCAACTCTACCTCAAATCTTAGAGCTTTCTATATAATACTATCTCCATGTCCTAGGGCTACCACCTGCTGCTCATGGATCGGCAAACGTGGGAGTCGAGCCAGGCTACTCGATCTCAAACTGAGTCTCATGCCCGATCCATCTCCATCTAGAGCTCCACCTCACACTGAGCTTCATCTGGCTTCTTCTTGCACATGAGAGCATTCACCTTGATTGTGCTCTTCTTCTAACTTGATCACCACCGCAGCAACCCTTGGAACAATCTAACTCCTCCTAGTTCTGATACCACTGTTAGGATAGATCTGTCAATTATGGAACATGGATCACCTACCCAAGATCATCTATAGGAGATATGGCACCACTTGTTGCTATGGAAAGAAGATAAACAAACACAACCATATACGTGGTTCGACCAAAGTGCCTACATCCATGGGATATGCAATGCATCACAACCGAGAAAGAACAACAAAGAAGATACAATCTCAACTCATCAATCCTCTCTCTGAATTCAGAAGCACTCACTCTTATAATGCTCTCATAGTAATCCCAAGAAGATCCCCCTCATGGATCTACCAATCTAGGATCCTCGATATCTTTGGATACTCTGTGATCCTCTCAGCCTCTACATCAAGCCCTAGCCTTTGCTCCTAGGCAACCCCACCATTTTAGGACACTTCTAGCTTTCTTGATGCTCTTGGCTAGTCCTAAGACCCCTGGCTCTCCCTAAGACCTGCTCATGGTCTTCCTGAGAAGCCCCTAGCACTCTCTTCTAAGATATCCTCCCCGACTACTGCACTACTGAGCTTCTCTCAGCCCCCATGCCTCTAGGAAGGCACTACTACAGCAATCCAATGCTCCCTACCTTGTCTCTGCACTACCTAAGAAGTTTTTTTGAGATTTCTTTACTTCTTAGGTTGTCAGACCTTTTTATAAGTCCTAATCATTCCAATAGCCATCCAATCAGCTCCCGCGTGCTCTCCTGACCATTGGATAGCACAATAGCTCCATAGACCCCATGAACAGACCTGGTCTATGAGTTAGGGACCATAAACCACATCAAAAGGCTTTGGCTTGTGTGCCTATGCATTGTTCGCCATCATGTTGCTCGCCTTCGTTGAGCCGGCTCCATCAGAAGTCGAGTTGGCTCGACTGCATTTCATCTGAGCACTGCTTTCTATCCCCCTGAAAGAGCTGGCTTGAATCGATCTCGAGCTGGCTTGATCTCATCCTGAGCTAGCTTAACTGCATATTCAAGCCAACCCAACTGTATGTTGGCTGATTTTTCTCATAGCTCCTGAATCTCATTCTTGACTTATCGTGGACCGAATCTCGAGGCACCAAATTTTAACACTCCATGTCGACTCGATATTCAGCTCTACCTCAAATCTGAGAGCTTCCTGTATAATACTAGCCATAAGTCCTAGGGCTACCACCTGCTGCCCATGGATCGGCAAATATGGGAGTCGATCCAGGGTGCTTGATCCCAAACTGAGTCTCGTGCCTGATCCATCACCACCTAGAGCTCCATCTCACACTGAGCTCCATTTAGCTTCTTCTTACACATGAGAGCATCCACCTTGATTTTGCCCTTCGTCTAACTTGATCACCACCGTAGCAACCCTTAGGATAGATCCATCAACTGTGGAATATGGATCACCCACCCAAGATCATTTATAAAAGATATGGCACCACCTGTTGTCGTGAAAAGATAGAAGAAGAGAAACAAACATAACCATATACATGGTTTGGCCCAAGTGCCTACATCCATGGGACATGCAATGCTTCACTATCGAGCAAGAATAATAGAGGAGATACAATCTCAACTCATCAACCCTCTCTCTGAATCTAGAAGCACTCACCCATGTAATTTTTTTATAGTAATCCCAAGAAGATCATCCTCATAGATCTATCGTTCCAGGGTTCTCGACATCCTTAGACACTCTATGATTTTCTCACCTCTACATCAAGTCCCAGCCTTTGTCCCTAGGCAACCTCATCATTCGAGAAAACTCTTGACTTTCTTGATGTTCTTGGTGAGTCCTGAGATCTTTGGCTCTCCTTGAGACCTAATCCTAATCTCTCTGAGAAGCCCCTGGCACTCTCTGTTGAGATTTATTTTTTGACTGCTGCACTGCCAAGCCTCTCTCAGCCCCCATGCCTCTCGGGAGGTGCTACTCAGCACTTCAGTGCTTCCTGCCTTATCTTTGTACCATTTGAGAGATTTTTTCGAGACTTCTTTACTTCTTAGATCGTCAGACTTTCTTATAAGTCCTATTCATCCTAATAGCCATCTGATCAGCTCTCGTATGCTCTTCTGACCATTGGATAGTACAATAGTGATAAGTAGTAAAAATATACTAATAAAAGTATTAAATTATAAAATAAACTAATCCACTTCTTTAGAAATTGATACTTTCACTAATCTTATGTAGGAAAGAAGGCCACCAATGTAAAGATCTTATTTTTTTAGTTCAGATGAAATAAATTTCAGACAAAATAAACTTCAAACGAGCCCAAAATTAAATTTCAAAAATTAAAAAAAAACCCAATCCATCTCAAATCGGGTCAGACAATCAGCTTAGCAGACTGTCCGGTTCGATCGCATCAGCAGACCGATCCACTGACGTAGCACTAATGTCAGGATGACGTCAGTATTTTTCGCGATGCATGATGGACCGACTTGAGGGCATTTCGAGAATTTTACATGAAGATGCGCGCTCCAATTGGCTGAAGAATGCAGTGGTCCATGCAACACCGGGCTCGTGCATGGTCTATAGAGGGAAATTTAGGAATTTTGTCTGATTCGATAAGCGCCATTCACTAAGATTTGATCGGATGATCGAAAAGCATGCACTGATGAACGGCATCCATAGCTCTCGATCATGATCCAATGGCTGAGAATCATCCCGACGTTAAACTAAGATCAGAAGCCTTCTTTGTGTGCGATCGGACGGCCCATATTCAATCCAATGGTTGATCTGACGACAGGCATGAATTTTGACTTGATCTGGGATATTTTAAAGGGTTTTTAAGTGATTGACCATTTGATCAACATCCAATGGTCAAAATCATCCAGAATCCTAATTTGAGTTATTTTAAGAGTTTTAAACCTAATTTCTAAAGAATTTTGGGAAAAAATTGATTTCTTGGCCTATAAAACCTGTTGTTGCCATAAAGAAGAAGAGACAAGAGTGAGAAAAAAAGAAAAAAGAGAGGGAGAGTGAGAGAAATAAAAAAAGAAGAGAGAGAAATAAAAAGAAAAAAAGAGGAGAGTAAAAAAAAAGAAAAAGAAAAAGAAGAGAAAGAGAGGAGAGAGGTAGAAAGAGAAGAAAGATTTTTGAAAGAAAAGAAAGGGTTTGTAATTTTTTTTCATTTCTTCTTCCGGCAATCAAGACATCGTTCAAGGAGCTTCTTCTTCTTCTCCAAGTTCTCCACACCAAGAGCGACGAACAATCAATTTCAGCAATCGAATAGTCTAATTTCTCTATGCTTTTTATTTTATTTACTATTTTTGAACTTGTTATCATGAACTAAATTTTCTTTTACTAAGGCTAAGGTGTAGCCACTCTTTTGATGCAATATTTAGTATGATTTATTTTTAATTTTAAATTTTATTCATGAGGAGTATATAAATCTGATCTTAATGCTTTTAGATTACTGACCATCTTCTAATTGATCTGATAAACATAGATATTACGGACCAAGTACATCTATGTTATTGCTTCTTGATTATATACCTTGTATTATGAATCAAATTAGAATTTATATGCATGCAGGAATTTTAGTGCGCTTTGGGCATAGCGTATTATAATTAGAGAGTTTCACAAAACTTAATGCATTAATATTTATTTAAATTACACTTGGATCAAAGGATAATTAATAAATATTGATAGTTTTGCTATGCCTGGACCAAAGGATAGTGAATAAATTAGGAGACTCCACCGTCACATGAAATAAAATTAATCTAATAACCTGAATATTGTATTGATTGAGTTGGTGAACCGATTGCCTTAGTAATACATTGCTCTTAAATTTAAAACCCTAATAATTACACTCTTTCTATTTCCTTAAAATTTTTAATTATTTCTTTATTTTATTCTTTAATTTCTTATTCTCATAAATCGATCTTCTAAATAAAGCATAGGAAAGAGCTTTTCAGTACTTATTATCCAATCCTCTAGGGATGATACTCTACTCATTCACTTTATTACTTGATCGACTGGTGCACTTGCCATAGCTATAAATTAGCATGCATCAAGTTTTTGGTACCGTTGTCGGGGATTGTATCTAAAATAATATTAAAATTTTGATCCTAGCTTTACTTTAGAATTTTATTTTTAATTTTTATTATTATTTTATTTTTTTTTAAAAAAAATTATTCAGTGCATGACATGTACTGGACATAGTAACTTACTATCTTTAGATCCAGAAATTGAAAGGACCATTAGAAGACCACAATAAGAAAGAAACATGACAGCTGAAGATCTTAACGACATGAATCTAGGATTGGATATGGCGATCGAAGGATAGCATGAAGCTATTCGATCAGTACATCATCCATTAAATGATTACATCACACCATCTATAGCCGATGCAGCTTCGAGCATTAAAAGATCACCAGTGCAAGCAAACAACTTTGAAATAAAATTGGCGATGATCTAGATGATTCAATCAACTATCCAATTCAGTGGACACGTGCATGACGATCCGAATGCCCATATTTCTAATTTTCTTAAACTTTGTGATACTTTTAAAATTAATGGGGTGTCGGATGATGCTATTAGATTAAGGTTATTTTCTTTCTCTTTACGGGATAAAGCTAAGAGTTGGCTTCATTCTCTTCCTGCAGGTTCTATCACAACTTGAGATGTCCTAGCCCAAAAATTCTTAGCCAAGTACTTTCCACCTTCCAAGACTGCCAAGATGCGCAACGATATCACTTCTTTTATGCAGATGGACATGGAGACACTATATGAGGCTTGGAAGCATTTCAAGGAATTACTGAGGAGATGTCCACATCATCAACTACCCGTATGGCTTCAGGTACAAACTTTCTATAATGGTTTATCTCCTACTAATCATTCTATGATTGATGCAGCAGCAGAAGGAACCATTAACCAAAAAATGGAGGAAGAAGCCTTCGATCTGATCGATGAGATGGCATCAAATAGCTATCAATGGCAGACAGAATGCATGATGCCAAAAAGACTAGTAGCTGTGCAGGGAGTAGATTGCGTGCCAACCTTACTAGCTAAAATTACAGCCCTTAGAGCCGAAGTCAACAACTTGAAGGGAACAGCTATGCATATTCAGAGCATTACTTGTGACCTATGTGGAGGAGGACACGATACGAGCAATTGCCAGATAGGTAATCCTTTTGCTAAAGCAATTGATACAGCTAATTATGTTGGTAATTTTTTCAGGCTGCAATAAAATAATCCCTACTCCAACACATACAATCAAGGGTGAAGGCAGCACCTAAATTTCTCATGGAGCAATCAAAATATAGCATAATAGCCACCCCCGAGATTTCAAGTACCTGAAAAGAAGTCCAACGTGGAAGAGCTGATGGTCAAATTCATGCAAAATCAAGAAGCAACTATAAAAAATTTGGAAGCCAAACTTAGGTAGGACCAAGCAGTAGCAATTCGAAACTTGGAGATGCAAATAGGTCAAATGGCTAAAATAATCTTCGAGAGACCTCAAGAATCCTTGCCCAGCAACATGGATGAAGGAAATCCTGATTTCCCGTTCATTCAGATCTGATCAGATCAAGAGATATATTTCAAAAATTTTTCTCTTAATCTCAATCAGATCTTGATATGTTTCAGATCTGATTCTTATTATTTTAATAAAATAAAATTAAAAGATAAATTAAATCAAATTTAATTTACCTGATTTGGGTAATCCTATTATCCTATTGATGATCCTGTTTGCAGTGGAAGGTTCTGGATCTTAGCCACGCAAGCGTCTGGCCTCTACCAGTATCCACTCGGGTTGGATCTGGAGATCCTCTTCTTCTCTATCATGCCTCCAAAAATCAGATCTGGATCTGATCTGGAGGATCTTCAAAACTCTTTTGAAGATGAGCAGTCGTCCTTTGCAGCAGCGCAGCCTTCTTACTTTTGATCGCCTTTCTTTGATCTGAATCACACCAACCAAGGTCCAAAACTCCTTTTGGATGTGGAGAGCAAGGGGAGAAGGTGGTTTGGCATGGAGAAGGAAGGGGAGAGGCAGCCTTGGGGCATGGGGTTTTCAATTCTCAATTGAATCTCTTAACTGAGTTGGGCGCAGGGTCCTTTTTATAGACTAAGCGTGATCCAACTCCTCTTCCTCCCAACCAATCACAACCCTTTGTGAAATCAGATCTAAATCTGATTGGTGGGAATAGAGACCCCTGGATTCCTACTTAGAGGGCGCCTAAGACCAGTCAAAGTTGGTTCTTAGAAGAACTCTAATTGGAATCCAAAAAGGAGATGGAGTCCTTGTCCAACAAGGACTCCTAGGCGCCTCCAACTTGGGCACACGCCTAGGGTGGCGTGCGCCCTTCTCCTTGCCAGGTTCTGGCAGGGGGACAGGCCCCCACCAGCTCTCCAATAGGTGCATGACATGTGGTCAAAAGTCAAAGTGTCAATGGTCAACGTTTGACCAGTCAAAGGTAGACTTTTGACCAAAGTCAAAGAACAAGAAATGGCAGGTGACCAAAAATGGCAGGTAATGTCTTATAAAATAAGACAACCTATTTCTGACTTGGACAACCTCCAGTCAGACCATATGAAGGCCTCTAATTGAGCACAAACTCCTTTGGCTCAGACAGGACAACTTATTTATGATAGCAAAAGAAGAACGTTAGGTTCAATCGAGTGCTAGCACGATTTCCTTGAACCTAATTGAATCTCATTCAGATCAATTGAACTAGATCAGTTCAATTGATGATCACCAGATTCAAACCCTTGTTTGTGTGACCCAGTTAGGTTCAGTTCTGTATGGTAATGGGATATGTCATGATCTCTATCATCGACATCATCGAAACTCCTTTCGATGGATCAGAACTCTTCTGATTCGAACAGCTAGAATGATCGATCATCTAAATCATTCTAATTGCTCCCAAAATCCACCAGTGACACCTAGCAGTATATGGTGGCAACCCATCAGAGCTGAATGCGAACCTCTTGGTGCAGCTACCTGTGTGATTCAAGTTCTTCTATCTTGAGCCCCGATCAGATTAGGGTTTAAGGTGAACTCGTCAAACCCTAGTCTCTATCATATGATGTAATCATTCGATTCGAGTCCAATGTGAAAATCTAAATAGAAACTCTTTCTATTATTTCACTCTGCCATGGCCATGGGCTTCTGGACTTGATTCTCATGATTATCATAGGGCTGCTCCTCTACCACCGAGGTAGATAGATTCCATCTTGATGCCATCCAGTTCCTACAATGAACATGCTATAGCCAACATACACCTCAGGGTTCCATATGGCTAGGAGACCGAGTAATGGTGTAGTCAAACTATAACACCCTCAAGGTGAACTGCCGATGCACCTCAGGTCAAAGAACCAGACACACTACTGCAGCATCGAGTCAGTCATTGACGAGAAGGTAGACTCCCTAATGACTACTCGAGGTGGTCACGCTCAGTGCCCTCGTTCTCTAACGAGTACCTGTACTCTCGCTCCGGTGTCTCCACACCGTAGACTCAAGACTCATCTACTAAAGAGAAGCGATTGTACACCAACCTTCCGGATCAATCACCATCCTCGTGATGATCCTATGGTCGGGAGCAATTTATGAGTTAATAATGATTATTCATGTCTTAAATTTTCAACTCTTGAAAATATGAATTATCATTACCATTAACTCAAAGGATGTATCACAGACACTAAATACACATATGTGATAGAAAATAACCCATTTTATTGATTTTAGTCAAAATTATAATTTTGCCCCTAGAAGTGTATTACAAGTGTCAGCCAATTCTGGCTTCTAGGGCACATATATCTAACAATCTCCCACTTGTCCTAAAGCCAATTGGCTACAAGTCTAAGTCCCATCTTCTCAAGGTGGGCTTCGATCTTCTGCTGGCCCAACGGCTTTGTAAGTGGGTCTGCCACATTATCTGTGGAGTCGACTCTCTTGACCTCGACGTAACCCTTCTCGAGGTAATCGCGGATGAGGTGGTATCGCCGCTCAATGTGCTTGGATTTCTGGTGAGACCTTGGCTCCTTAGCAAGGGCTATGGCGCCATTGTTGTCGCAGTATAGAGGAATGGCATCTGATGGCATTACTCCGATTTCTGCAGCAAACTTCTTGTACCAGAATGCTTCCTTCGCAGCCTCTGATGCAGCGATATATTCTGCTTCCATGGTGGAATCTGCTATCACCATTTGCTTGGAACTCTTCCAGCTGACAGCTCCACCATTGCACACAAACAGACTGCCAGATGTCGACTTTCGATCATCTATATCGGACATGAAATCCGAGTCTGTGTATCCCTGGACTTGGAGTTCTCCGTTACCAAAGACCAACATTATATCCTTAGTTCTTCTCAAGTACTTAAGGATACATTTCACAGAAGTCCAGTGTTCTTCACCTGGATTTGACTGATATCTGCTTGTGACACTCACAGCATGGGCTATATCAGGTCGTGTACATAGCATGGCATACATGAGGCTCCCTATTGCAGAAGCATAAGGGATCTTGCTCATGCGTTCTATTTCCTCAGGTGTGCTAGGGCACATCTTCTTGGAAAGATGAATACCATGTCTGAAGGGTATTAATCCCCTCTTAGAGTTTTCCATACTAAACCTCTTTAGTACTTCCTCTATGTACATCTTCTGTGAAAGTCCTAGCATCCTATTCGGTCTATCCCTATAGACCTTAATTCCTAGAATAAAGGATGCTTCACCTAGGTCTTTCATGGAGAATTCCTTGGACAACCACATTTTGACTGATCGTCAACATGGGAATATCATTCCCAATAAGGAGGATGTCATCCACGTACAATACGAGGAAGACAACAGCGCTCCCACTGACCCTTTTTGAAAACACATGGTTCCTCTTCATTTTTGATGAAACCAAACTTTTTGATCACATCATTGAAACGAGTGTTCCAGCTCCGAGATGCTTGCTTAAGTCCATATATGGACCTTTGCAGCTTGCAAACCTTGTGATCAGTATCACTGGATGTGAAACCTAGCGGCTGTTCCATATAGATATCTTCCTCAAGATATCCATTTAGGAATGCCGTTTTCACGTCCATTTGCCATATTTCATAATCGAAATAGGCTGCAACGGCAAGCAATGTGCGGATGGATTTTAGCATAGCCACTGGGGAAAAGGTATCCTGATAGTCAATGCCTTCGCGTTGACTATAACCTTTTGCCACTAGTCTAGCCTTGAATGTCTCCACATTCCCATCTGCACCAATCTTTCTCTTGAAGATCCATTTACACCCAATAGGTACTATACCTTCTGGTGGATCTACCAAGGTCCAGACTTGGTTTGAGTGCATCGAGTCAATTTCTGACTGCATTGCCTCTAGCCATTTCTCGGAGTCGATATCTGATATCGCCTCGTTGTAGGTTTTGGGATCATCACCATGAGCACCATTACCTACGAGGAACATTTTCTCTACTTCCTCTGAAATAATACCTAAGTATCTCTTCAGGGGGATGGAAAACTCTTTCCGATCTACGAGGTGGAGGAGGTAGTGTTCTTATTGGCTCAACCTGATTTGGTTCCAATTGGTCCTTAGCTCGTTCCACTTGTGAGACTTTCTCATCAAGCTTGATCTATTTTCCAATGCCGCTATCTTGAATAAACTATTTTTCAAGAAAGATGGCATGTCGACTCACAATCACATTGTGGTCTTCTGGAATGTAGAAATAGTATCCTAATGACTCTTTAGGATATCCTATGAATCGAGCTCTGAAAGGACCTAAACTCTAACTTGTCCGCTTGTTGTCTTTTGACATGAGCCGGACAACCCCAAATTCTGAGATGACTCAGACTTGGTTTCTTACCGTGCCATATCTCATACGGTGTGGTAGGAACGGTTTTAGAGGGAACCCTATTCAGTAGATAGATTGAAGTTAACAATGAGTGTCCCCAAAGGAAAATCAGGGAGGTCTGTGAAGCTCATCATGGATCGAACCATATCCAATAGAGTCCGATTTCTCCATTCTGAAACCCCGTTGAGTTGAGGTGTTCCTGGTGGAGTCCATTGAGAGACTATGCCATTTTCCTTTAGATAGTCTAGGAATTCTCGGCTAAGGTATTCACCTCCTCGATCTGATCGAAGAACCTTAATGGGTTTTCCAGTTTGTTTTTCTACTTCATGTCTGAATTCTTTGAACTTTTCAAAAGCTTCAGACTTGTGTCTCATAAGATACACATACCCATACCTAGACAGATCATCGGTAAAGGTAATGAAGTAGACAAAATTGCCTCTAGCCGGCACATCAAATGGGCCGCACACATCAGTATGTACTAGGGCAAGGAGATCTGTGGCCCTCTCCCCATGTCCTAACAAAAGGGAGTTTAGTCATTTTGCCTTGAAGACAAGATTCACAAGTTGGATATGACTCAGAAGTCAACGGACTCAATAGCCCATTTTTCTCCAATTTGTTGATCCTATCTTCTGCTATATGACCTAATCTCAAGTGCCATAGATATCTGTCATTTGGACTATCCCTAGGTCGTTTGGCATTCACGTTTTGCTCGATAGTTAGAACAGGTACATCAATATGTAGCTGATAAAGACCATTAATAAGGAAACCATTTGCAATTTTATTTCTTTCATAAAGAATGTTACAATGGTCCTTAAAGAAGGTGATCACATAACCTTCTTGTGCTAAGCATGAAACAGAAATCAAATTCCTGCTAGCTGCAGGCACAAAATAACAGTCTTTCAAAACTAAGTCTAAACCAGATGGTAATCGAAGAGGGTATGTTCCCACGGCTACTGCAGCAACTCTTGCTCCATTACCGACACGTAGGATCATGTCTCCATCCCTCAGCCTCCTGCTATCCTCAAGACCCTGCATAGAAGTGCACAGATGAGCACTAGAACCAGAGTCAAGCACCCAACTGGATGCAGAAGAAACCGTAAGGTTAGACTCAATAACGAGCATACCTCCAGAAGGACCTTCCTTCTTGTTCTTCAGGGTGGCCAGGTAAGTAGGGCAGTTCCGCTTCCAATGGCCGTCGCTGTTGCAATGGAAACACTTTCCTTTGACATCGGCCTTCTTCTTCGGCTCTGCCTTCTTCTTCTTTGATCCTTCCACCTTTTGCTTTTTCACAGACTTCTTTTTCTTTCCATAAGACTTTCTTTTGGAAGAAGTCCGTTCCATAGCAAGAACTGAGCCTTTAGAACCTTTCATAGAAAGCTCAGCGGTAACCAGCATATTCATTAATTCGGCCAAGGAATTCTGAAGTTTATGCATGTGGTAATTCATGATGAATTGCCCATATGCATCAGTCAAGGATTGCAGAATAATATCGTTCTGCAGGTCCAAGTCCAACTTCACACCGAGCTTCTCAAGCTCTTCCATGTCCTTGATCATTGTCAGACAGTGATCTTGGACTGACTGCCCATCACGCATCTTAGCCTTAAAAAGTCATTTTGTGACTTGATATTTGGCTGCGCGACTCTGTTCACCAAACATCTCCTGCAGGTGAGCCAACATTTGGCGAGCAGTCCCGATATCCTCATGTTGGCGCTGGAGCTCATCAGACATCGAGCCCAACATGTAATATCTGGCCTTATTATCTTCGTCTAATCCATTTTTTCAGAGACGCTCTCTGTTCAACAGATGGACGGGCTGGTAATGGTGGGAGGGTCCTGGTCCAAAACATGGGTTAACTTCTCAGAACCCAAAATAATTTTGTAGTTCCTGAGCCAATCTTTATAATTGGGTCCAGGTCAGTCTATGTGTGTCCAGGATACGTGCCAATGGGTTGGACGCAGACATTTTCCTGTAGAGAGTCAAAGATTCTAGTTAGATACTGTAATTTTGACTTGACCAATTTGTTTAGGGATTTTATTTTTAAACAAATTAGCTCCCACTATTTTCTCGGATCCCTACACTCCCTCTGTAGAGATGCAAAAATCTCCATGATTAATGATTTCTAGTGGGTGGTGCGGTCTCACCAACTGACTCATCACCTCACCTAACAGTTATTGGTGATGGGTTAGCCAATGAGTGAACAACTCTTGTTCAATGATTCTCTAATCATGGTGCACCCAAACTTGGTCTCTAATTCATGAATCTCACCGTATCCGAAATATTGATCCACTCCTTAGTTAAGTCAGACCCACCATTTGCATAGACTGGGTTCCTAATTGAGTCTCTCACCGTATCCAGAATATTGAGCCCAACTCATCCTCCAGCCCATAGCATCCAATGCCTAATAGACATGGTTGCATCTTTCCGGTGCAACTGAGCCACTGTATCCAGTCCGAGAACAATCAACCCCGGGAAGGGCCCGCACATCTACAATGGTGGAAGACCTCAGACTTAATCTTTTCTTAGGGAGAATTGATTCAGGTCTCATTAAACTAGACTTGGCTTAGTCATAACAATTATGACTAACCTAGTGGCATGGGTTAGCTCGGATTATTGACCACCTCAGATCAGAACTGTGTCAACAGATATGGCCAGGTAAGTGAGATCCGGTGGAAGGAATATGCCATTAACTCGTACAAGAACGCATTCAGGTCGAGTAGCTTCCAATTAAAAACCAGTCGGTCGTATGTGCCAAACTTACCTTAGACACCAAATTGTTGAGCCAGAACCAATTGGGTTAGCCTACAATCCAGACTCTAACCTCTGAGCCTAATTAGGTCTTGCTTGATCGTGACTCGATCTTGACCCAGACTTAATCCTATTAGGCTGGTCAATTTAAGCATTGTTGATCCCATCTAACCAACTCTTGATTCGGTTTGATCAACCGCTTAGACCTAATTGAGCTACCCAAGCCCGAACCCAGTATTATGAATATGTCTTAGATCTGAAATTCTCAATTTTAGACCTAATTAATATTTCCATAAACTTAATTCTTAATTAAGTAGGGTTCATAAACAAAATATGCACAATAAATCCTAGGGTTTCAGGATCTAGGGTTTTGCAGAAAGTAAGTTTTGGATTTCTGATTAAGGACGAACACGCAGCACCCCTACACATCATAAGAACACCCCATCGAATGGAAAGAGAGGGCCTTTAAACCCTTCTTCGTTCTTATGACCGGACGGCCAAGAGGAACGCCTTAATCAGGAACATTCAATACTACAAAACAATATCAGATCTATATCATATATCTCATATATAAAGTAGATCTAATCATGGCATATTTTGCATACATCTCATGTATCATAATCATGCATATTTTTAGATCTAAATTATCTCATAATAATCTAAAAATTAGATTTAAATTGATCTTAATCAAAATAAATTCCTAATCTAGACAACTTATGTAGAACTATTCTACAACTAGTCTAGACATGCATCAATCATATCTCATATGATGTTTAAAAATTAAATAATTTTTATTTACTATTTTTTAGATGTTATTATAACACTTATAATATCAAAAAATAGTAAATAAAAAGGATCTAAAATATGATTTAATCAGATTAAATCAAAAACATGCAAGACTATTCTATAGAACTATTCTATTCTAGAACTAGTCATGCATATCTTCTAATCTTAGATCCTAAATTATTTAATTTTAATTTTTTCTGATTTCAGATCTGATCACATCTCATGTGACATCTAAAATCAATTATTTTTTAATTAAAATAAATTTAAAATCAGATCTAAATAATTTTTAGAACCATGGCTCTGATACCAGTTGAAGGGAAATCCTGATTTCTTTGGTCCAGGTTCGTTCAGATCTGATCAGATCAAGAGATATATTTCAAAAATTTTTTTCTTTGATCTTATATCAGATCTTGATATATTTCAGATCTGATTCTTATTATTTTAATAAAATAAAATTAAAAGATAAATTAAATCAAATTTAATTTACCTGATTTGGGTAATCCTATTACCCTGTTGATGATCCTGTTTGCAGCGGAAGGTTCTGGATCTTAGCCACGCAAGCGCCTGGCCTCTATCGGTATCCACTCAGGTTGGATCTAGAGATCCTCTTCTTCTCTATCACACCTCCAAAAATTAGATCTGGATCTGATCTGGAGGATCTTCAAAACTCTTTTTGAAGATGAGCAGTCGTCCTTTGCAGCAGCGCAGCCTTCTTACTTTTGATCGCCTTTCTTTGATCTGAATCGCACCAACCAAGGTCCAAAACTCCTTTTGGACGTGGAGAGCAAGGGGAGAAGGTGGTTTGGCATGGAGAGGAAGGGGAGAGGCAGCCTTGGGGTGTGGGATTTTCAATTCTCAATTGAATCTCTTAACTGAGTTGGGCGCAGGGTCCTTTTTATAGACTAAGCGTGATCCAACTCCTCTTCCTCCCAACCAATCACAACCCTTTATGAAATCAGATCTAAATCTGATTGGTGGGAATAGAGACCCCTGGATTCCTACTTAGAGGGTGCCTAAGACCAGTCAAAGTTGGTTCTTAGAAGAACTCTAATTGGAATCCAAAAAGGAGATGGAGTCCTTGTCCAACAAGGACTCCTAGGCGCCTCCAACTTGGGCACACGCCTAGGGTGGCATGTGCCCTTCTCCTTGCCAGGTTCTGGCAGGGGGACAGGCCCCCACCAGCTCTCCAATAGGTGCATGACATGTGGTCAAAAGTCAAAGTGTCAATGGTCAACGTTTGACCAGTCAAAGGTAGACTTTTGACCAAAGTCAAAGAACAAGAAATGGCAGGTGACCAAAAATGGCAGGTAATGTCTTATAAAATAAGATAACCTATTCTGACTTGGACAACCTCCAGTCAGACCATATGAAGGCCTCTGATTGAGCACAAACTCCTTTGGCTCATACAGGACAACTTATTTATGATAGCAAAAGAAGAACGTTAGGTTCAATCGAGTGCTAGCACGATTTCCTTGAACCTAATTGAATCTCATTCAGATCAATTGAACTAGATCAGTTCAATTGATGATCACCAGATTCAAACCCTTGTTTGTGTGACCCAGTTAGATTCAGTTCTGTATGGTAATGGGATATGTCATGATCTCTATCATCGACATCATCGAAACTCCTTTCGATGGATCAGAACTCTTCTGATTCGAACAGCTAGAATGATCGATCATCTAAATCATTCTAATTGCTCCCAAAATCCACCAGTGACACCTAGCAGTATATGGTGGCAACCCATCAGAGCTGAATGCGAACCTCTTGGTGCAGCTACCTATGTGATTCAGTTCTTCTATCTTGAGCCCCGATCAGATTAGGGTTTAGGTGAACTCGTCAAACCCTAGTCTCTGTCATATGATGTAAT
>QRFJ01000351.1:35721-159327 GCA_006176705.1 Cocos nucifera | reverse complement strand
CTCATTCGATTCGAGTGCAATGTTGAAAATCTAATAGAAACTCTTTCTATTATTTCACTCTGCCATGGCCATGGGCTTCTGGACTTGATTCTCATGATTATCATAGGGCTGCTCCTCTTACCACCGAGGTAGATAGATTCCATCTTGATGCATCTAGTTCCTACAATGACATGTATAGCAACATACATCCTCAGGGTTTCATATGGCTAGGAGACCGAGTAATGGTGTAGTCAAAACTATAACACCCTCAGGTGAACTGCCGATGCACCCTCAGGTCAAAGACCAGACACAACTACTGCAGCATCGAGTCAATCATTGACGAGAGGTAAACTCCCTAATGACTACTCGAGGTGGTCACGCTCAGTGCCCTCGTTCTCTAAGCGAGTACCTATACTCTCGCTCCGGTGTCTTCAACACCATAGACTTAAGACTTATCTACTAAAGAGAAGCGATTGTATACCAACCTTCCGGATCAATCACCATCCTCATGATGATCCTATGGTCGGGAGCAATTTATGAGTTAACAATGATTATTCATGTCTTAAATTTTCAACTCTTAAAAATATGAATTATCATTACCATTAACTCAAAGGATGTATCACAGACACTAAATACACATATATAATAGAAAATAACCCATTTATTGCTTTTAGTCAAAATTACAATTTTGCCCCTAGAAGTGTATTACAAGTGTCAGCCAATTCTGGCTTCTAGGGCACATATATCTAACAATGGAGACCAATCCAAGGGAGCAAGTCAATGCTACCACCCTAAGAAGTGGTACAAAGTTGGAGGAGCCACATCAGAAGAAAGAGACTAAAGAGCCAACTATAAACAAGAAATCATCAACTAAAATTCATCAATCACCAAAACAACCAGTAGATGGATGGTCTCCAAGTATATGGTTTGCCGATCCAAATGTAAAGCCCTATGTACCGCCACTACCATTCCCAGAGAGACAAATACAGCATCCAGATAAGGAATTTTCTAACTTTTTTAAAATTTTAAAGAATTTACATATTAATATTTCTTTTGTAGATGCTATTACTCAAATGCCCAGGTATGCCAAGTTTCTCAATGGAATCCTAACAAATAAGAAAAAGCTGAAGGAGCATGAGAGAATAAATTTGAATGAAGAATGCTCAGCAATACTTCAAAATAAATTACTATAAAAGCTAAAAGATCTAGGAAGTTTTACTATCCCCTTCATTATTGGTGATTGTAGTTTTGATAATGTTTTATGTGATTTAGGAGCAAGTATTAATCTCATGCCTTTTTCTATTTTTAGGACTACCACTATTACTCTTCAATTAGCCGACAGATCCATTAAATATCTAAGAGATATAGTGGAGGATGTCTTAGTGAAGGTAAATAAATTTATTTTTTTTGTTGATTTTATTGTTCTTGATATGAAAGAAGATTATGATGTACCCCTTATTTTAGGAAGACCCTTTTTAGCTACTGGTGGAGCTTTAATAGATGTTCAACAAGGAAAATTAATTCTTAGAATCCAAGATGAGCAAGTTACTTTTAGTGTTTTCAAAGATACTAAATATACTGATGATAATCAAACTTGTTTTCTAATTGATATTATTGGCAATTCAGTATATGAGAATTCTATAGAAAATAAGTTTGAGACTATAAAAGCTAGCAATGTCCAATTGAAAGAGGACTCGATCAAACATGATAGTACTTCAATTGAAGTGGCACCAGATTGATCCACTTTAGAACTCAAAGAAAGTCAAGCTGAAGACTATAAATCGGAACTACTAGATAGGTTATTTCTTTTCCTTTTAGTTTTGATCATTTTTCTTTTAAGTTTTTAGCAATTTATTTGTTGCTCTTTTACTGCTTTGGTGTGTATTTTTAATTTTACAGAGAAAAAAATCAATGAGAGCTCAAGCAAAATTTCAAAGCTTCAAAGAACCAGACTGAACCAAATTAGGTGTATTCCTTCCTATCCTTTATTGCACCGTTTATTTTTCTTTCTCCCTTAAGACAATGTAGAATAATAAAAAAAAAAACCCATGTGTCAAGAAGAAAATCTTGAGCAAGATAGACTGGACAAGTGATAAAAGATAGAATTATTTTCTAATGAATATATGAGTTAAAAAAGTAGATTAGTTGGTCAACTTTTAGCAGTCTACTTAGGTCATTAAAAGACTATTAGCACTTCTAATTTCACATGCACACTAATAAGGCAAAGTAAGTATTGATTATAAGGCCAACTGAGGATTCAATTATCATTGAAAATTGATAATTAATATGCATTCTAATCAAAGAACACTTAAATTTAGGAAAGAGCCATCTGGCCTTAAATAAAGTGAAAAGATGAGTATATGTGGATTGCCCAAAGCCTAGTAACTAGGTCTCTTACACCTAGGTCAAAGTGTGGAAATTCACATAAAATGGTGAAGGAAAGGCCAGGATGCTCAGCGACATTTAAAAAAAAATGTAGTGTAAACAACCTTAATTCATGACTAAAAAATTGAGAATGTAAAAAAATTGATCAAAATAGTGATAAGTTGAGATACTTTGTTCTTAATTTAATACTATAAATGCTAAAAGTTAGTCATGCACGAACATAAGTGTTATAGATCTTTGATGTATACTAAGAAAAGTTTTTATTGTATTGGACTGAAAATTTGCTTTGAAGCTCCAATGCTTAATTAGCAGTATATTTTCTAAACTTTTTTGATTCTTTAAGTCTCTAGATTTTATCTTTGTGATGGATAATTTATTGAAATAATGTATTAAATAAAATCATTGGTAAGGGACCTAGAATGACTAAGTTGGGGGTGTGATAAGTGGTAAAAATATACTATAAAAGTATTAAATTATAAACATAAATTAATCATTTCTTTAGAATTAATACTTTTTATTAATCTTATATAGGAAATGAAGGCACCAATGTGAAGAATCTTATTTTTCTGATTCAGATAAAATAAATTTCAAGCAAAATAGACTTATAACCACGAGCCCAAGATTGAATTTCAAAAAAAAAAAAACCCAGTCTGGCTTCAATCAGGTTTAAGAAAATCAGCTTAGCAGACCGTCCGGTTGACCGCACAGCAGACCGAGCCATTGATGCAGCATTGACGTCAGTAATTTTTACGGTGCAAATGGCTGACTTTGAGGGCATTTGAGAAATTTCACATGAAGATGCGTCACTCGATTGGCTGAAGAATGCGGTGGCATGCACAACGCGGCTCTGTGCATGATCTACAGAGGGTAATGTAAGAATTTTTATCTAATTGAACGGGGGGGCCGCTTTTTACCGAGATTTGATCGATACGGATCGAAAAGCTATACTAACAATGGCATCCGCAGTCCCGATCGGAAATACAAACAGCTGAAAATCATCGCGACGTTAAGCTAAAGATCAAGAAGGTTCCTTTTTGCATGATTGGACGCCCAGATTCAATACAATGGTTATCCAATGGTTGGCAGTGAATTTTTGCCTTGATCTGGGATATTTTAAAGATTTTTTAAGTAATTTTTGACCGTTTGATCAACATCTAATGGTAAATCCATCCAGATCCATTTGAGTTGTTTGAGAGTTTTAAACCTAATTTCCTAAAGGATTTTGAGACCAAAAATCAATTTCTTAAGCCTAATAAACCTGCTGTTGCCGTAAAAGAGGAAGAGACAAGAGTGAAGAAAAAAAGAAAAAAGAGAGGGAGAGTGAGAGAAATAAAAAAAGAAGAGAGAGAAATAAAAAAGAAAAAGAAGAGATAAAAAAGAAAAAAGAAAAAGAAGAAGAAAGAGAGGCGAGAGAGGGAAAGAGAAAGAGATTTTTTGATAGATAAAGGAAGGGTTTGTAATTTTTTTTCTTTTTCTTCTTCCATAATCAAGAATCGATCAAGGAGCTTCTTCTTCTTTCACAAAGTTCTCCACACCAAAGAGCGACGAACAATCAAATTTTAGCAATCCGAACAGTTTTAATTTCTCTAGCTTTTATTTTATTTACTATTTTGAACTTGTATATGAAATAAATTTTTTTTTTACTAAAGGCTAAAGGTGTAGTAATCTTTTGATGCAATCTTCAGTATGATTTATTTTTATCTTAAAATTTTATTCAATGAGGGTATATAAATCTAATCTTATGCTTTAATTATGACCATCTTCTAATTGATATGATGAACATAGATATTACGGACCAAAGTACATCTATGTTTTTGCTTCTTGATTATAATACCTTGGTATTACGTATCAATTACAAATTCATATACATCGCAGGAATTTAGGTGTTGCCTTTGGGACGTGGCGTATTTTAATTAGAGAGTTTCACATATTTATGCATTAATATTTATTTAAATATAACCTGGATCAAGGGTAGAGTTAAATATTATAGTTTCTAGCGGACAAGGATATGAATAAAATAGGAGACTCCAACATCACATAAAATAAAATTAATCTAATAACTAAATAATGGTATTAACTGAGTGGTGGAAATCGATTGTCTTAGGTAATACATTGCTTTAAATTTAAAATCTAATAATTACACTTTTTCTTTTTCTTACACTTTTTTAATTCTTTCTTTATTTTGTTCCTTAAATTTCTTATTTCATAACTGATCTTCTAAATAAATACATAGGAAAGAGCTTTTCAGTAATTATTTTTCATCCTCTAGGCACGATAACTCTACTACATTCACTATTATTATTTGATTGACTGGTGCACTTGCCATAGCTTATATAAATTAGCATGCAATCTCTCCGTAGACCCATGAATAGATCGGGTCTATGAGTTAGGGCTGTAGACCATCAAAGTCATTTTTGCTTATGTGCCGTGCCATGTTCGACATGTATTGGTCTGTTCTCCTCCATTGAGCAAGACTCCGAATCAAAGTTGACTAGCTTGACTGCATTTCAACCCAAGCATTGGTTTCTATCCAATTGAGAGAGGCTAGCTTTCGAATCTCCCTCGAGCCAGCTCGATCTCATCCCGAGCTGGCCTTCGACTGCGTATCGAGCCGCGCCAACTAATATGTTGACTGAATCTTTCTCAATGGCTCTTGAATTCGTTCTTGGCATTATCCATGGAATCGAATCCCAAGTGTTAGATTTTAAATATGAAAAATGTAAAACTGCTCTGCATATGTATCAGGTGGTGCTGTTGGAGGCTCGAGAAAACTTCTTCGTCCAGTTCTAATCGAGGGTCATCTCAACAAATTTGGCCAGGTCAAGCCACTTTCCAACTGCCCGTGATCATTTTCTTTGAAATCTCAAAGTTTGACCTTCGAGGGGGCTGACTTGGGATGGCAAGAGCTCAAACTTCTTACTACAAACTTTTCATTGAAGAAATCGAGTCATGGGTATTCCACGGATAGATCATTGGAAACTTTTTCAAGATCATGCAGCGAAAGAACTTAAATGAAATCAAATATTTATTTTAAATAATATGAAAATATCCTATGTCTGAATTACCCAGATCTTAATTTGAGTTGATTTAGGAGTCCTAAACCTAATTTTTGATGAATTTTGGGGAAAATAAAACTCTTTACCTATAAAAGAACCTAGTGTTGTCGTGAGAAAAAAAAAAAAAGAGAGAGAGAGAGGGAATCAAAAAAAAAGAAAAGAAAGAGAGACAAAGAGAGAGACGGGGAGAAAGAGAGAGGGAGAAAAAGAGAGAGAGAGAAAGAGAGAGGAGAGAGATAAAAAAAAAGAAGAAAAGTGATTTGTGAGAAAATCAAAAAGGATTTTTGATTTTTCTTCGACGATCAAGACATCGATCAAGGAGCCTCTTCTTCTTCGCCAAGTTCTCCACATCAAGAGCAGCAGACAATCAATTTCAGCAATCAAACAGTCTAATTTCTTCTATGCTTTTTATTTTATTTGCTATTTTTGAATTTGTTATCATGAACTAAATTTTATTTTACTAAGGCTAAGGTGTAGCCACTCTTTTGATGCAATATTCAGTATGATTTATTTTTAAATTTTATTCATGAGGAGTATATAAATCTGATCTTAATGCTTTTAGATTACTGGCCATCTTCTAATTGATCTGATGAACATAGATGTTACGGACCAAGTACATCTATGTTAATGCTTCTTGATTATATACCTTGTATTATGAATCAAATTAGAATTCATATGCATGCGGAAATTTTAGTGCGCTTTGGACGCAGCGTATTTTAATTAGAGGGTTTCACAAAACCTAATGCATTAATATTTATTTAAATTACACCTGGACCAAAGGGTAATTAATAAATATTAATAGTTTTGCTATGCCTGGACCAAAGGGTAGTGAATAAATTAGGAGACTCCACCGTCACATGAAATAAAATTAATCTAAAAATCTGAATATTGTATTGACTGAGTTGGTGAACCGATTGCCTTAGTAATCCATTGCTCTTGAATTTAAAACCCTAATAATTTACACTCTCTCTATTTAATTAAAAACTTTTAATTATTTTTTTTATTTTTTTATTTTTTTTAATTTCTTATTCTCATAAATCGATCTTCTAAATAAAGCATAGGAAAGAGCTTTTCAGTACTTATTTTCCAATCCTCTAGGGATGATACTCTACTCATTCACTTTATTACTTGATCGACTGGTGCACTTGCCATAGCTATAAATTAGCACGCATCAAGTTTTTGGCACCGTTGCCGGGGATTGTGTCTAAAACAATATTAAAATTTTGATCCTAGCTTTACTTTAGAAATTTATTTTTAATTTTTATTATTAAAAAAAAAAAATTTAGTGCATGACACGTACTGGACATAGTAACTTACTACCTTTAGATCCAGAAATTGAAAGGAACCATTAGAAGACTACAACAAGAGAAGAAACATGGCAGCTGAAGATCCTAACGACATCAATCTAGGATTGGATATGGCGACTGAAGGACAGCATGAAGCTATTCGACCAGTACATCATCCATTAAATGATTACATCACACCATCTATAGCCGATGCAGCTTCGAGCATCAGGAGACCGCCTGTACGAGCAAACAACTTCGAAATAAAATCGGCGATGATCCAGATGATTCAATCAACTGTCCAATTCAGTGGACACATGCATGATGATCCGAATGCCCATATTTCTAATTTTCTTGAACTTTGCGATACTTTTAAAATTAATGGGGTGTCGGATGATGCTATTAGATTAAGGTTATTTCCTTTCTCTTTATGGGATAAAGCTAAAAGTTGGCTTCATTCTCTTCCTGCAGGTTCTATCACAACTTGGGATGTCCTAGCCCAAAAATTCTTAGCCAAGTACTTTCCACCTTCCAAGACTGCTAAGATGCGCAACGATATCACTTCTTTTATGCAGATGGACATGGAGACACTATATGAGGCTTGGGAGCATTTCAAGGAACTGCTGAGGAGATGTCCACATCATCAACTACCCGTATGGCTTCAGGTACAAACTTTCTATAATGGTTTATCTCCTACTAATCGATTCTATGATTGATGCAGCAGCAGGAGGAACCATTAATCAAAAAATGGAGGAAGAAGCCTTTCGATCTGATCGATGAGATGGCATCAAATAGCTATCAATGGCAGACAGAACGCATGATGCCAAAAAGACTAGCAGCTGTGCAGGGAGTAGATTGCGTGCCAACCTTACTAGCTGAAATTGCAGCCCTTAGAGCCGAAGTCAACAACTTAAAGGGAACAGCTATGCATGTTCAGAGCATTACTTGTGACCTATGTGGAGGAGGACACGATACGAGCAATTGCCAGACAGGTAATCCTTTTGCTAAAACAACTGATACAGCTAATTATATTGGTAATTTTTTCAGGCCGCAACAAAACAATCCCTACTCCAACACATACAATCAAGGGTGGAGGCAGCACCCAAATTTCTCATGGAGCAATCAAAATGCAGCACAACAGCCACCCCCGGGATTCCAAGTACCTGAAAAGAAGTCCAACATGGAAGAGCTGATGGTCAAATTTATGCAAAACCAAGAAGCAACTATAAAAAATTTGGAAGCCAAACTTAGGCAGGACCAAACAGCAGCAATTCGAAACTTGGAGATGCAAATAGGTCAAATGGCTAAGATAATCTCCGAGAGACCTCAAGGATCCTTGCCAAGCAATACGGAGACAAATCCAAGGGAGCAAGTCAATGCTATCACCCTAAGAAGTGGTACAAAGCTGGAGGAGCCACATCAGAAGAAAGAGACTGAAGAGCCAACTACAAATAAGGAACCATCAACTAAAATTCGTCAGTCACCAAAACAACCAGCAGATGGATGGTCTCCAGGTATACGGTTTGCTGATCCAAATGTGAAGCCCTACGTGCCGCCACTACCATTCCCAGAGAGACAAATACAGCATCCAGATAAGGAATTTTCTAACTTTTTCAAAATTTTAAAGAATTTACATATTAATATTCCTTTTGTAGATGCTATTACTCAAATGCCCAGGTATGCCAAGTTTCTCAAAGAAATCCTAACAAATAAGAAAAAGCTGAAGGAGCATGAGAGAATAAATTTGAATGAAGAATGCTCAGCAATACTTCAAAATAAATTACCACAGAAGCTAAAAGATCCAGGAAGTTTTACTATCCCTTGCATTATTGGTGATTGTAGTTTTGATAAAATTTTATGTGATTTAGGAGCAAGCATTAATCTCATGCCTTTTTCTATTTTCATGGGTCTAGGAGAACCAAAGCCTACCACTATTACTCTTCAATTAGCCGACAGATCCATTAAATATCCAAGAGGTATAGTGGAGGATGTCTTGGTAAAGGTAAACAAGTTTATTTTTTTTGTTGATTTTATTGTTCTTGATATGAAAGAAGATTATGATGTACCCCTTATTTTAGGAAGACCCTTTTTAGCTACTGGAGGAGCTTTAATAGATGTTCAACAAGGAAAAATTAATTCTTAGAGTCCAAGATGAACAAGTTACTTTTAATGTTTTCAAAGATACTAAACATTCTGATGATAATCAAACTTGTTTTCTAATTGATATTATTGACAATTCCAGTTATATGAGAATTCTGTAGAAAATAGGTTTGAGACTATAAAAGCGAGCAATGTCAAATTGAAAGAGGACTCGATCAAACATGAAAGTATTCCAATTGAAGTGGCACCAGATTGATCCACTTTAGAACTCAAAGAAAGTCAAGCTGAAGACTATAAATCAGAACTACTAGATAGGTTATTTCTTTTCTTTTTAGTTTTGATCATTTTTCTTTTAATTTTTCAGTAATTTATTTGTTGCTCTTTTACTGCTTTGGTGTGTATTTTTAATTTTGCAGAGAAAAAAATCAATGAGAGCTCAAGCAAAATTTCAAAGCTCCAAAGAACCAGACTGAACCAAATCAGGTGTATTCCTTCCTATCCTTTATTGCACCCTTTATTTTTCTTTCTCCTTTAAGACAATGTAGAATAAGTTAAAAAAAAAAAAAACCCATGTGTCAAGAAGAAAATCTTGAGCAAGATAGACTGGACAAGTGATAAAAGATAGAATTATTTGCTAATGAATGTAATGAGTTAAAGAAGTAGATTAGTTGGTCAACTTTTAGCAGCCTACTTAGGTCATTAAAAGACTATTAGCACTTCTAATTGCACATGCACACTAACAAGGCAAAGTAGGTATTGATTATAAGGCCAACTGAGGATTCAATTATCACTGAAAATTGATAATTAATATACATTCTAATCAAAGAAACTTGAATTTAAGGAAAGAGCTACCTGCCTAAAAATAAAGTGCAAAAGATAGAGTATATGTGGATTGCCCAAAGCCTAGTAACTGGGTCTCTGCACCTAGGTCAAGTGTGAAAATTCATGTAAAATGGTGAAGGAAAGGCCAGGATGCTCAGCACAAAAAAAAAAAAAAAAAAAATGGCAGTGTGAAAGCTACCTTAATTCATGAGTATAAAATTGAGAATGTATAGAAAATTGACCAAAATAGGTGATAAGAGAGGATACTTTTGTTCTTTTAATTTAATACTGAAATGCTAAAGTTAGTCATCACGAACATAAGTGCTATAGATCTTTGATGTACTCTAAGAAAGTTTTTAATTGTATTGACTGAAAAATTTGCTTCTGAAGCTCAATGCTTAGTTAGCAGTATTTTCTAAACTTTTTGATCCTTTAGTCCTAGATTTTATCTTTGTGATGGATAATCTTATTGAAAAATGATATTAAATAAAATATTGCTAAGGGACTAGCAATGACTAAGTTGGGGGGTGTGATAAGTGGTAAAAATATACTAATAAAAGTATTAAATTATAAAATAAATTAATCTATTTCTTTAGAAATTAATACTTTTATTAATCTTATATAGGAAAGAAGGCCACCAATGTGAAGATCTTATTTTTCTGATTCAGATAAAATAAATTTCAAGCAAAATAGACTTTAAACGAGCCCAAAATTGAATTTCAAAAAAAAAAAAAAACCCAGTCTGGCTCAAATCGGTTTAGAAAATCAGCTTAGCAGACCGTCCGGTTCGACCGCATCAGCAGACCGACCCATTGATGCAGCACTGACGTCAGTATTTTTTACGGTGCACAATGGACTGACTTGAGGGCATTCAGCATTTTTCGGTGCACAATGGACCGACTTGAGGGCATTTTGAGAATTTCACATGAAGATGCGCACTCCGATTGGCTGAAGAATGCGGTGGTCCATGCAACACCGGGCTCGTGCATGATCTACAGAGGGTAATTTAAGAATTTTATCTAATTCGACGGGCGCCTTTTACCGAGATTTGATCGAACGGTCGAAAAGCATATACTAACAAATGGCATCCGCAGCTCCCGATCGTGATCCAACAGCTGAAAATCATCCCGACGTTAAGCTAAGATCAGAAGGCTTCTTTTTGCATGATTGGACAGCCCAGATTCAATCCAATGGTTGATCCAATGGTTGGCATGAATTTTGACTTGATCTGGGATATTTTAAAGGATTTTTAAGTAATTTTTGGACCGTTTGATCAACATCCAATGGTCAAAATCATCCAGAATCCTAATTTGAGTTGTTTTGAGAGTTTTAAACCTAATTTCTAAAGGATTTTGAGAAAAAATCAATTTCTTAGCCTATAAAACCTGCTGTTGCCGTAAAGAGGAAGAGACAAGAGTGAGAAAAAAAGAAAAAAGAGAGGGAGAGTGAGAGAAATAAAAAAAGAAGAGAGAGAAATAAAAAGAAAAAAAGAAGAGAGTAAAAAAAAGAAAAAGAAAAAGAAGAGAAAGAGAGGCGAGAGGTGGAAAGAGAAGAGAGATTTTTGATAGAAAAGGAAGGGTTTGTAATTTTTTTTCTTTTCTTCTTCCGATAATCAAGACATCGATCAAGGAGCTTCTTCTTCTTCACCAAGTTCTCCACACCAAGAGCGACGAACAATCAATTTTAGCAATCGAACAGTTTAATTTCTCTATGCTTTTTATTTTATTTACTATTTTTGAACTTGTTATCATGAACTAAATTTTTTTTTACTAAGGCTAAGGTGTAGCTACTCTTTTGATGCAATATTCAGTATGATTTATTTTTAATCTTAAATTTTATTCATGAGGAGTATATAAATCTGATCTTAATGCTTTTAGATTACTGACCATCTTCTAATTGATCTGATGAACATAGATGTTACGGACCAAGTACATCTATGTTATTGCTTCTTGATTATATACCTTGTATTATGAATCAAATTAGAATTCATATGCATGCAGGAATTTTAGTGCGCTTTGGACGCAGCGTATTTTAATTAGAGGGTTTCACAAAACTTAATGCATTAATATTTATTTAAATTACACCTGGACCAAAGGATAATTAATAAATATTGATAGTTTTGCTATGCCTGGACCAAAGGGTAGTGAATAAATTAGGAGACTCCACCATCACATGAAATAAAATTAATCTAATAACCTGAATATTGTATTGACTGAGTTGGTGAATCGATTGTCTTAGTAATACATTGCTCTTAAATTTAA
Source organism: Cocos nucifera (assembly GCA_006176705.1). NCBI lineage: Eukaryota > Viridiplantae > Streptophyta > Magnoliopsida > Arecales > Arecaceae > Cocos > Cocos nucifera. The sequence goes on along the minus strand of QRFJ01000351.1, from coordinate 147,441 downwards.
AATCCTAATAATTACACTCTTTCTATTTTCTTAAAATTTTTAATTCTTTCTTTATTTTGTTCTTTAATTTCTTATTCTCATAAATCGATCTTCTAAATAAAGCATAGGAAAGAGCTTTTCAGTACTTATTTTTCAATCCTCTAGGCACGATACTCTACTCATTCACTTTATTATTTGATTGACTGGTGCACTTGCCATAGCTATAAATTAGCATGCATCCTCCGTAGACCCATGAATAGATCGGGTCTATGAGTTAGGGCCTGTAGACCCCATCAAAAGTCTTTTGCTTATGTGCCCGTGCACTGTTCACCATCATGCTGTTCTCCTCCATTGAGCAGACTCCATCAAAAGTTGAGCTAGCTTGACTGCATTTCACCCAAGCATTGCTTTCTATCCAATTGAGAGAGCTAGCTCGAATCTGCCTCGAGCCAGCTCGATCTCATCCCGAGCTGGCTCGACTGCGTATCTGAGCCTGCCCAACTATATGTTGACTGATCTTTCTCATGGCTCTTGAATCTCGTTCTTGGCTTATCATGGATCGAATCTCAAGATGTTAGATTTTAACATATGAAAATTGTAAAACTGCTCTGCATTGTTCAGTGGTGCTTGGAGGTCGGAAAACTTCTTCGTCCAGTCCTAATCGATCTCCAACAAATTTTGGCCCCAGGTCAAGCCACTTTCCAACTGCCTGATCTTTTCTTTTGAATCTCAAAGTTTGACTTCGAGGGGGCTGACTTGGATGGACAAAGCTCAAACCTTCTTACTACTAAACTTCTTCATGAAGAAATCAGATCTTGGGTTTCACGGATAGATCTTGAAACTTTTTCAAGATCATGCAGCGAAAGACTTAAATAAATCAAATATTTATTTAAATAAATATGAAAATATCCTAGATCTAAGATTTATTACATAATCAAGGCATGATATTAAATCAAAAATTAAAAATATAAAGGAAAGATTAACATGTTGATCTCATCAACTTGCTACAATACTACATCTAAAGTAGCTATGGAATAACCAATTAGATCTGATACCTAAGCAAGTTAGATGTTCTAACATGCTGATCCAGGCTTGAGGTTGAAGTCATAAGCCGCACATGCATTCGGCCACTGAGAGTCATCCACACGAGCCCACAAACATGATCTGAGATCCTAATGTAGGAAATCAGCACAGTATGCTAGTACTATGCTGATCTCTCTTCGACGGTCGATTTGATGCTTCCTTCTTTGAGACTTGGACTCTCCAAAATGTTATAAGAAAGAAGACAGATTTTAGATCTGAGGCTCTCTCAAAAAAATCTCAAAAGGAAGAGAAGTAAAAATCAAAACAGCCCTAGAAGAAGACACTCTTCTTCTCTTTTCTCTCACCTAGACACCTAGTTTAGTGTCTATGGAATCCCCATGCCTAGAGGTTCTCTCTCCCTAATTTTTACACACCTAAAATATCTCTTAATGGAATATATTTCATGAAAAAATTAGGTTAAAATCCATCTTAAATTTATAGAATACAAAGAATCCTTGTCTAGGTCAAAAAACTAGACAAGGAAGCACTACTTTTGGCAAGAGGTTGGGGCGCCCAACTCTTGGACACCCCTCCTATGATTTTTTTGGTGAATCCAGCAAGAATACATGTACAAAATTCCTTCTTTCTCACATGGAATAGGGGGAAAAAAATAAAAAAGGGGAGGCACACATACAAGGAGGTGTTTTGGTTTATAAGGATTCTATCTCATAGAATCCTAGATCAAAAACAAACTCTCCTTTTGACTTGGTCAACCACCAAATTACCATATGAGAAAGTGAGAGAGAGAGAGAGAGAGAGGAGGCATGCATGAAGATCAAGGGATAGAGAATTTTCATGAACAATTTCTAAAATATAGGCATGGGCGGCGTGGAGAGCTAAGGTGGCGCAAGGTGGAATCCTAGTCTTACTAGGATTCCATCTATGACTTGGTCAAACATGGTTTCTCAAACTAATTAAATCAAAATCAACACAATCAAATTAAATTAGGTTCTAAACTAATTAAATTAAATTAGATTAAATTAGATTTAATTCTAATTTAATTTTCTAATTAAATTAGAAAATTGGGTTGATCCAAGTCCTAGTTGAACTAGGACTAGTTTTTCCTTGCACTTGGCTTATCCAATAAGCCAATTGGACTTGATCCAATTAAGCCCAAACTAAATCTAATTAAATCATATTTAACTAAACATAATCTCCACTTTTTGACTTAATCAAATTAAATCAATTAGCAATTAAATTGCTAATCAATCCTCCTACAATGTTTGCACTAGATTAAACATCAATCGTATTGATTGTTTAATCCTAGAACGATTCTTAATCATTGATCAACCATCCGATTAGATCATGAGCTCTAATGTGTATGATCTCATAGATCCAAATCTAAGCCAGTAGCATAGAAATAAATTTCTATCCCAATCAAAGTAACCATCTAGTAATGATACCTGATGGCCGGATAGGTCGAATGTGTAGAACAACATCCTTAGAACCCATGGGGATATAGTTTCCATATAATTCATCCTCTTGACCAATATACTTGTAGGATACCTCAGAGTTCAACTATCAACTCTGATTAGGTTATCCACATTGTATTTTAAAATATCAAATCCATCTGATGGATTATCCTGGCCAAGGTTTTGCTATATTGAAATACAGTGATACGCTACTCTCGAACTCTTGGAGTGGTCAATCCCATCTTAATCACATACCGACTTTGCAAGTACTTGATTGTGCCCAGAAGCCTTCTATTACTAAATTAAAAATTTAGTTAGTCCGGTACCAAAGCACAGTGAGTTGCTTGCAAGTCACTAAGGTGATCTCAGATCTAAGGATACCTATATCCCATCAGAGACATTCTCGATAGCAGAATGCTCTGGAGTTGGTCACATTCAATGATAATGTATCCATACATCTCACCTGTATGCCATACCAGTGTCTTCACACTTCTTGATTAAGAGGACAACCAATCCATATGGCATATAATGATCTATGCTCGATAGATGATGTTGTCCTAATTAACAATCTATCATTTGATCATGAACAAATTTAAGGACTAATCGATAAATTCTCTCTTTATCGAAGCTAAAAAGTCTTAAGAACTTCATCATATTAATGAAGTTCATTAGAAGATGAATACTTTATGATGAAAAATATTAAAAATATATTTTATTTATTAATAAATTAATTATAGATATAATGTAGCTCAACCATCAATAGGTTGATAATTGACTTTAGAACATATTTTCCAACAACTCCCACTTATCCTAAAGCCACTCGGCATAGTATCTAATATCCATCTTCGACTTATGGTTATCGAACTCCTTTATCATCAGGGCTTTAGTGAAGGGGTCGGCTAGGTTCTTCTTTCCATCGATCTTCTAAAGGTCAATGTCACCTCTATCCACGATCTCCCAAATCAGGTGGAAGCAGCATAGAATGTGCTTTGTTTGCTCGTGTGCCTTCGATTCTTTTGTCTGAGCAATGGCAATAGTGCTGTTATAGTAGAACAGGACTGGACCATCAAAGAAGGGTGCTACTCCGAGCTCGGTGATAAACTTCTTCAGCCACACAGCTTCCTTCGCAGCATCTGATGCTGCGATGTACTCTACTTTGCAAACAGAGTCTGCCACAGTATGCTGTTTAAAACTCTTTCAGTAGATAGCTCCATCATTTAGAGTAAAGATATATCCTAACACACTTCTACTGTCATCATGGTCAAATTGAAAGCTGGAGTCTATAATGAAAGAAAACATGCAGGTTTCATGTATAGATTTCAAAAAATTTTCAAAATGTAGAGCAACAGAAGACATAGATTAAACTATTTAATCTACAACATGCATGTAATTAAATTATAAAATCCTACATTAAGGATCTATAACATGTTATGATGCAAATATAAATCTAAAATTAAATTAATCATGAGTGGTATTGATCACATCAATACCTAGATCTAGAATAATTCTAGATCTAATCCTAGATCGCATCTAGGTCACCAAGAGATCAGATCTCTTATCTTTACGCGGGTCGAGAACTCTGTGGTTGAATTTATTATTGCTTTTGGAGCTGCACATGCATCCGGCCTCTACAGGTGATCCACACAAACCTACAACATAGATCAAAGGTTCGTCGAATAAAAATCCGCTCAAAGTGCTAACTTCTCGCGGATCCCTCTGGATGGTTAATCAAATACATGTTCTTCGGATCTCTTGGACAATCCAAGAGATGAAGAATGTGAGGAGGAATGAGGGAGAAATCCAACCCTTGGATCTCCCATAAAATAGAGATAAAAAGACATGTGAAAAAAATTCTAGGATAAGATAAATCTTCTCCTTCAGGACGTCAATGGTTGATGTACTGAAACATCTATTATGCTAGGTTCATAGGAGACCTTCTCTTCTAAATTTTTTTTTTTAATTTTTTAGATATCACACCCTTAGATTTTTCTCATAAAAATCTCATAAATAAAATTGAGAAGAAGGGCTCTCAAGGAAACCCTAAGAGAAGACATTCTTCCCTTCTCCTCACATCAGGATATGATCAGATCATGTCCAGAAAGGATCACCATGCCCCAACACCTTGGTGCATAGATTCGATGCCCTCTTCCTCTCTCTCTCTCTCTTAGATCTTTATCATATAAAAATCATATAAAATAATGAAGAAGAAGATACTCAAAAGAAAATAAAAAGAAGATAATCCTCTCTTACCTTCGTGCCTTCATGACATCAATGATTGATGTCCAGATGAAGACCTTTTCTCTAAGGATCTTGGTGCCATCTTTCCTCATGCCCTTCCTCTCTCTCTCTTAGATTTATATCATATAAAAATCATAAATAAAATAGGAAGAGAGAAATATAAAAAAAATATAAGAGAAGATAATCTTTTCTTACCATGTCTCTTCAAGACATCAACCTTTGATGTCTTAATTGAGGGCTCTTCTCCAAGAATCATGGTGCCACAAATCCTCCATGCCTTCTCCTCCTTTTTCTCTAATTTTTCATAATTTTGTTTAGGATTTTTCACATCCTCTATGGTCAAGGAAAGAGGCATCCCCTTTATATTGCAAAACTAGATCAAAATCTAGTCAAAGGAGGACTTCTATGGGGCGTCCAACTCTTGGATGCCTCTCCCACTTACGTTTTCGTGTAACCGCTGATTCTTATACACAAAACCAAGAAAAAATGGGTTGAATAAGATAAAGAGGTTGGACGCCTCTCCCACTTACATTTTCATGTAACCACTAATTCTTATACACAAAACCAAGAGAAAAAGGGCCGAATAAGATAGAGAGGCATGGCTAGAGTTGGCTTACTAGGGAGGGAGGAGTTTGGGTCAGAGAAGACTCTTCCAAGTAGGAAACTATTTCCAACTTCCTTCTAATTTTGACCAAATCAAATTTAAATCCAATTCATGAGATAATGGGATGTGAAAAATCATTTCTTAGTGTAGAAATCATAAAAAAAAAATTAGAATTAAAATATGGCATGGGCTTTCTTAGGCACAAGTGAAAGAGAGAGAGTCCTAGTCCAACTAGGACTCCTCTTGTTTGACTAGGTCAAAATTATTTTAAATCTAATTTAAATCTTATTTAAACTAGATTAAATATAACGCAATTAAGAATGACCCTATTCCAACTAGAAGCTCAATTAAATTAAATTAAATCAAAATTTAAATCTGATTTAAATCCTAAGTCAATCAGGTGCACCCAAGTTCTAGTCAAACAAGAAATTGTTCTTTCTTTGCAATTGGCTTATCCAATAAACTAATTAAACTTAATCTAATTAAATCCAAACTAATTTTAATTAAATCTAATTTAATTAGAATTGATCTCAGCCTAATTGCTCAATCAAATTAAGCCAATTAGCAATTCAATTGTTAATCGATCCTCCTGTAACACTTGCGTTAGGTTAAATATCAATCGCATTGAATGTTTGACCTTAAAATGATTCTCAATCATCGATTAACCATCCAATCAGATTACAAACTCTAATGTGTATGACCACATAGATTCAAACCTAAGTCGGTAGTACAGAAATCAATTTCTATACTAATCAAAGTTACCATCTAGCAATGGTTTTCGACGTTCGGATATGTCAAATGTATGCAAAGCAACATTCTTAGAACCCTGGTTCATGGTTACCATATAATTCATCCTTATGACCAATAATGCTCAAGATGACTTCAAGTATGCTGTCAAACATGATGCATGCTAATCTATAGCTATGACAAGTGCACTAGTCGATCAAGTAATAAAGTGAATGAGTAGAGTATCGTCCTTAGAGGATTGAAAAATAAGTACTGAAAAGCTCTTTCCTATGCTTTATTTAGAAGATCGATTTATGAGAATAAGAAATTAAAGAATAAAATAAAGAAATAATTAAAAATTTTAAGGAAATAGAGAGAATATAATTATTAGAATTTTAAACTTAAGAGCAATGGGTTACTAAGGCAATCGATTCACCAACTCAGTCAATACAATATTCAAGTTATTAGATTAATTTTATTTCATGTGATAGTGGAGTCTCCTAATTTATTCACTACCCTTTGATCCAGGCATAGCAAAACTATCAATATTTATTAATTACCCTTTGGTTCAGCTGTAATTTAAATAAATATTAATTCATTAAGTTTTATGAAACCCTCTAATTAAAATACGCTGCATCCAAAGTGCACTAAAATTTTTGCATGCATATGAATTCTAATTTGATTCATAATATAAGGTATATAATCAAGAAGCAATAACATAGATGTACTTGGTCCGTAACATCTATGTTCATCAGATCAATTAGAAGATGGTCAGTAATCTAAAAGCATTAAGATCAGATTTATATACTCCTCATGAATAAAATTTAAGATTAAAAATAAATCATACTAAATATTGCATTAAAAAAGTGGCTACACCTTAGCCTTAGTAAAAGAAAATTTAGTTCATGATAACAAGTTCAAAAATAGCAAATAAAATGAAAAGCATAGAAAATTAGACTGTTTGATTGCTGAATTTGATTGTCCGTTGCTCTTGGTGTGGAGAACTTGGAGAAGAAGAAGAGGCTCCTTGATCAATATCTTGATTATCAGAAGAAGAAAAGAAAAAAATTACAAACCCTTTCTTTTCTCTCAAAAATCTCTCTTCTCTTTCTACCTCTCTCCTCTCTTTCTCTTCTTTTTCTTTTTTTTTATTTCTCTGACTCTCTCCCATTTCTCTTTTTTTTTCTCTCACTCTCTTCTTTTCTTTTTTTCTTTTCATGGCAACAGTAGTCCTCTATTTTTATAGGCTAAGAGGATGATTTCCTACTGAAATCCCTTGAAAATTAGATTTAAGACTTCCAAAACAACTCAAATTAGGATTCTGGATAATTCTGACTGTTGGATGTCAATTAAATGGTCCAAAAATCTCTTAAAAACCCTTTAAAATATCCCAGATCAAGTTGGAATTCATGCCAGTTGTTGGATCTATTATTGGATTGAATCTGGGCCATCCAATCGCATAGAAAGAAGGCTTCTGATCTTTAGTTTAACATCGGGATGAATCTCAGCCATTGGATCTCAATCGGGAGCTACGGATGCCATTCGTAAGTGCATGCTTTTCGACCGTCCAATCAAATCTTAGTGAAAGGCGCCCATCGGATCAAACAAAATTTTCAAATTACCCTCTGTAAACCATGCATGAGCCCAGTGTTGCATGAACCACCGCATTCTTCAGTCAATCAGAGCGCGCTTCTTCATATGAAATTCTCAAAATGCCCTTAAGTTGGTCCATCGTGCGCCACAAAAAATACTGACGTCAGCACTACGTCAGTAGATCGGTCTGCTGAGCCAAATTTCTAAACCAGTTTGAACCAGACCAAGTTTTTTTTCTTTTGAAATTCAATTTTGGGCTCGTTTGAAGTCCGTTTTGCCTGAAATTTATTTCATCTGAATCAAAAAAATAAGATCTTCATATTAGTGGCTTTCTTTCCTATATAAGATTAATAAAAATATTAATTTCTAAAGAAATAGATTAATTTATTTTATAATTTAATACTTTTATTAGTATATTTTTACCACTTATCACACCCCCAACTTAGACATTACTAGTCCCTTAGCAATATTTTATTTAATATCGTGTTTCAATAAGATTATCCATCATAAAAATAAAATCTAGGACTAAAGGTCAAAAAGTTTAGAAAATACTGCTAACTAAGCATTGAGCTTCAAAAGCAAATATTTGAGTAAATATAATTAAAAACTTTCTTAGAGTACATTAAAGATCTATAGCACTTGTGTTCGTAATGACTAACTTTAGCATTTCAGTATTAAATTAAAAGAACAAAAGTATCCTCTCTTATCATCTATTTTGGTCAATTTTCTATACATTCTCAATTTTATACTCACGAATTAAGGTAGCTTTCACACTGCCCTTTTTTCTTTTTGTGCTGAGCATCCTGGCCTTTCCTTCACCGTTTTACATAAATTTTCACACTTGACCTAGGTGCAGAGACCCAGTTACTAGGCTTTGGGCAATCTACATATACTCTATCTTTTGCACTTTATTTTTAGACAAGTAGCTCTTTCCTTAAATTCAAGTTTTTTTATTAGAATGTATATTAATTATCAATTTTCAATGATAATTGAATCCTCAGTTGGCCTTATAATCAATACCTACTTTGCCTTGTTAGTGTGCATGTGCAATTAGAAGTGCTAATAGTCTTTTAATGACCTAAGTAGGCTGTTAAAAGTTGACCAACTAATCTACTTTTTTAATTCATTATATTTATTAGCAAATAATTCTATATTTTATCACTTATCCAATCTATCTTACTCAAGATTTTCTTCTTGACACATGATTTTTTTTAATTATTTTATTATTATTATTATTATATACATATATATATATATTTTATCACCTAACTTATTCTACATTGTCTTAAAGGAGAAAAAAAAATAAAGGGTGCAATAAAGGATAGGAAGGAATACACCTGATTTGGTTCAGTCTGATTCTTTGGAGCTTTGAAATTTTCCTTGAGCTCTCATTGAGTTTTTTGCAAAATTGAAAATACACACCAGAGCAGTAAAAGAGTAATAATAAATTACTAAAAAATAAAAGAAAAGAAAAGTTGATCAAAACTAAAAAGAAAAGAAACAACCTATCTAGTAGTTCTGATTTATAGTCTTTAGCTTGACTTTCTTTGAATTCTAAAGTGGATCAATTTGGTGCCACTTCAATTGGATTACTTTCATATTTGATCGAGCCCTTTTTCAATTGGACATTGCTAGTTGTTATAGTTTCAAACCTATTTTCTATAGAATTCTCATTTACTGAATTATCAATAATATCAATTAAAAAACAAGTTTGATTATCATCAGTATGTTTAGTATCTTTGAAAATATTAAAAATAACTTATTCATCTTGGACTCTAGGAATTAATTTTTATTATTGAACGTCTATTAAAGCCCCTCCAGTAGCTAAAAAGGGTCTCCCTAAAATAAGGGGTACATTATAATCTTCTTCCATATCAAGAACAATAAAAATCAATAGGAAAAATAAATTTATTTACCTTTATCAAGACATCCTCCACTATACCTCTGGGATATTTAATGGATCTGTCGGCTAATTGAAGAGTAATAGTGGTAGGCTTTGGTTCTCCTAAACCCAGCTTCCTAAAAATAGAAAAAGGCATGATATTAATACTTGCTCCTAAATCACATAAAACTTTATCAAAACTACATTCGCCAATAATGCAGGGGATAGTAAAACTCCCTGGATCTTTTAGCTTCTGTGGTAATTTATTTTGAAGTATTCCTGAGCATTCTTCATTCAAATTTATTCTCTCATGCTCCTTCAGCTTTTTCTTATTTATTAGGATTTCTTTAAGAAACTTGGCATACTTGGGCATTTAAGTGATAGCATCTGGAGACCATCCATCTACTGGTTGTTTTGGTAACTGATGAATTTTAGTTGATGGTTCCTTATTTGTAGTTGGCTCTTCAGTCTCTTTCTTTTGATGTGGCTCCTCCAGCTTTGTACCACTTCTTAGGGTGATAGCATTGACTTGCTCCCTTGGATTGGTCTCCGTGTTGCTGGGCAAGGATCCCTGAGGTCTCTCGAAGATTATCTTAGCCATTTGACCTATTTGCATCTCCAAGTTTCGAATTGCTGCTGCTTGGTCCTACCTAAGTTTGGCTTCCAAATTTTTTATAGTAGCTTCTTGATTTTGTATGAATTTGACCATCAGCTCTTCCATGTTGGACTTCTTTTCAGGTACTTGGAATCCCGGGGGTGGCTGTTGTGCTGCATTTTGATTGCTCTACAAGAAATTTGGGTGTTGCCTCCACCCTAGATTGTATGTGTTGGAGTAGGAATTATTTTGTTACGGTCTAAAAAAATTACCAACATAATTAGCTATTTCAGTTACTTTAGCAAAAGGATTACCTATCTGGAAATTGCTCGTATCGTGTCCTCCTCCACACAGGTCATAGGTGATGCTTTGAATATGCATAGCTGTTCCCTTTAAGTTGTTGACTTTGGCTCTAAGGGCTGCTATTTCAGCTAGTAAGGTTGGCACGCAACTACTCCCTGCACAGTTGCTAGTCTTTTTGGCATCATGCATTCTGTCTGCCATTGATAGCTATTTGATGCCATCTCATCGATCAGATCGAAGGCTTCTTCCTCCATTTTTTGGTTAATGGTTCCTCTTACTGCTGCATCAATCATAGAATGATTAGTAGGAGATAAACCATTATAGAAAGTTTGTACCTGAAGCCATACGGATAGTTGATGATGTGGACATCTCCTCAGCAATTTCTTAAAATGCTCCCAAGCCTCATATAGTGTCTCCATGTCCATCTGCATAAAAGAAGTGATATCGTTGTGCATCTTAGCAGTCTTGGAAGGTGGAAAGTACTTGGCTAAGAATTTTTGGACTAGAACATCCCAAGTTGTGATAGAACCTGCAGGAAGAGAATGAAGCCAACTTTTAGCTTTATCCCGTAAAGAGAAAGGAACTAACCTTAATCTAATAGCATCATCCGACACCCCATTAATTTCAAAAGTATTGCAAAGTTCAAGAAAATTAGAAATATGGGCATTCGGATCATCATGCACATATCCACTGAATTGGATGGTTGATTGAATCATCTGGATCATCGTCGATTTTATTTCAAAGTTGTTTGCTCATACAGACGGTCTCCTGATGCTCGAAATTGCATCGACTATAGATGATGTGACGTAATTATTTAATGGATGATGTACTAGTCAAATAGCTTCATGCTGTCCTTCGGTCGTCATATCCAATCCTAGATTGATGTCGTTAGGATCTTCAGCTGCCATGTTTCTTTCTTGTTGTAGTCTTCTAATGGTTCTTTCAATTTTTGGATCTAAAGGTAGTAAGTTACTATGTCCAGTACGTGTCATGCACTGACCAAATTTTTTTTTAAAAAAAATAAATAATAATAAAAATTAAAAATAAATTTCTAAAGTAAAGCTAGGATTAAAATTTTAATATTGTTTTAGACACAATCCTCGGTAACGGTGCCAAAAACTTGATGTGTGCTAATCTATAGCTATGGCAAGTACACTAGTCGATCAAGTAATAAAGTGAATGAGTAGAGTATCATTCCTAGAGGATTGACAAATAAGTACTGAAAAGCTCTTTCCTATACTTTATTTAGAAGATTGATTTATGAGAATAAGAAATTAAAGAACAAAACAAAGAAATAATTAAAAATTTTAAGGAAATAGAGAGAGTGTAATTATTAGGGTTTTAAACTTAAGAGCAATGGGTTACTAAGGCAATCGGTTCACCAACTCAGTCAATACAATATTCAGATTATTAGATTAATTTTATTTCATGTGGTGGTAGAGTCTCCAAATTTATTCACTACCCTTTGGTCCAGGCATAGCAAAATTATCAATATTTATTAATTATTTTTGGTGTAGGTGTAATTTAAATAAATATTAATGCATTAAGTTTTGTGAAATCCTCTAATTAAAATACACTGCATCCAAAGCACACTAAAATTCCTGCATGCATATGAATTCTAATTTGATTCATAATACAAGATATATAATCAAGAAGCAATAACATAAATGTACTTGGTCCGTAACATCTATGTTCATTAGATCAATTAGAAGATGGTCAGTAATCTAAAAGCATTAAGATTAGATTTATATACTCCAGATGAATAAAATTTAAGATTAAAAATAAATCATACTAAATATTGCATCAAAAGAGTGGCTACACCTTAGCCTTAGTAAAAAAAAATTTAGTTCATGATAACAAGTTCAAAAATAGCAAATAAAATAAAAAGCATAGAAAAATTAGATGGTTTGATTGCTAAAATTGATTGTCCGTTGCTCTTGGTGTGGAGAACTTAGTGAAGAAGAAGAGGCTCCTTGATCGATGTCTTGATTGTTGGAAGAAGAAAAGAAAAAAATTACAAACCCTTCATTTTCTCTCAAAAATCTCTCTTCTCTTTCTACCACTCTTTCTCTTCTTTGTTTTTTTTTTTAATTTCTCTGACTCTCTCCCTTTTCTCTTTCTTTTTCTCTCACTCTCTTCTTTTCTTTTTTTTATTCACAGTAACAGCAGTCCTCTATTTTTATAGGCTAAGAGGATGATTTCCTACCGAAATCCCTTGAAAATCAGATTTAAGACTCCCAAAACAACTCAAATTAGGATCCTAGATAATTCTAACCGTTGGATGTCGATCAAACGGTCCAAAAATTACTTAAAAATCCTTTAAAATATCCCAGATCAAGTCAAAATTCATGCCAGCTATTGGATCTATCGTTGGATTAAATCTGGGCCATCTGATCGTATAGAAAGAAGGCTTCTGATCTTTAGTTTAACATCAGGATGAATCTCAGCCATTGGATCTTGATCGAAAGCTGTGGATGCCATTCATCAGCGCATGCTTTTCGACCATCCGATCAAATGTCAGTGAAAGGCACCCATCGAATCAAACAAAATTTTCAAATTGCCCTCTGTAGACCACGCACGAGCTCGGTGTTGCATGGACCGTCGCATTCTTCAGTCAATCGGAGCATGCTTCTTCATGCAAAATTCTCGAAATGCCCTCAAGTCAGTCCACCGTGCGCCACAAAAAATACTGATGTCATCCTGACATCAACGCTACATCAATGGGTCGGTCTGCTGATGCTGTCGAATCGGGTGGTTTGCTAAGCCGATTTTCTAAACTGGTTTGAACCAGATCAGGTTTCTTCTTTTTTAAATTCAATTCTGGGATCATTTAAAATCCGTTTTGCCTGAAATTTATTTCATCTGAACCAAAAAAATAAGGTAATCATATTGGTAGCCTTTTTTCCTGCATAAGATTAATAAAAGTATAAATTTCTAAAGAAATAGATTAATTTATTTTATAATTTAATATTTTTATTAGTATATTTTTATCACTTATCAAAACACTTATACAAGTTATCTCTATTATGTCTCAAAATTTTGCAAATCCTGAGACACCTCATGAGGATTACCCAGGCCTAGATTTTGCTAAATTGAAACACAATGAGACATTCTCTTTCTGAAGTTAATCAGGAGTGGTCAATCCCATCTTGACTCACAAACTGACTCTACAAGTACTTGACTATACCCAAAAATCTTCTGTCATCTATATTAGAAATACAGACAGTCCAGCACCAAAGTACAGTTAGTTGCTCGTAGTCACCATGACGATCTCAGATCAAAGGGACACTTATATCCATTGGCCTTAGCTAGCTACTCTTGACAATAAAGTGCTACATTGATCACGTTCAGTGCAAATATACTCGTACATCTCATCTGAATGCCATACCAGTGTCTCCATACCACTTGGTTATGAGGATAACCAATGCATATGGCATACAACGACCTACACTCGATAAGTTATCATCCTTATTAATAACTTATCATTTGATCATGAACAATTTAAGAACCATCCAATAACTCCTTCTTTATCGATTGATTGTGGTTCTAAGGACTTCATCATAATTTAGAAGTTCATTTAAGGAAGATAGAACTTTTATGATGAAACAGCCAAATTACTATTATTATTAGATAATTCATATACTAATTTTAATCATCTACTACTTAGATGATTGGCTTTAGGACACATTTTCCAATAACTCCAACTTAGACTAAAGCCAATCAGAATGATATCAAATATCCTATCTTTCACTTGAGTTCGTAGAACTCCTTAGTTCCAAGGCCTTAGCAAATGGGTCGATCAAGTTCTCCTTTTACATCGATCTTCTAAAAATCAACGTCACTCATATCAAATATCTAAGATGAAAACGATGCAGAATATACTGGTCCTTCGATTCTATAGCTTGAGCTATGGCTCTAGTGCTATAATAGGATTGAACCATGGGTGGAGGATGCCACTCCCAACCTGCTAATGAACCTCAGTAACTACACAGCTTATATGGCAGCATCATATGCCATGATGTACTCTACATCACTAACTGAATAGGATAAAGTATCCTATTTGGAACCTTTCCAGCAAATTGCTCCAACAATTAGGGTATGAGTCGACATTCTCTTATTGTCATCTTGTTCTGATTGAAATTAAATCATCCATATATTTTAAGTCAGTACTTCCATATTTGAGTCACTGGATCTTAATATTTTCCAAATACGTAAGGATTGTCTATACAATCCTCTAGTGGCTCTTACTTGGATCAGACTGGTATCTGCTCACTATCTCTAGTGAGTATACTATGTCTAATCCCATATATGGATAAATAAGATAACAACTAAACCTTTATTTCTTGCAATGTTGGAATGCTATTTCGGACTAAGAGAATTTCATCCTCAAACATCAAAAGTATTAACACTACAAAACATTTTGCCCAATAATAAGTGCAGGGTTTGTCTTTGTTCATAACTAAGATATACGTTCGGAACGTATGTTCAAACTCTGGGATGATACTCAAATGGATTTTATAGATCCTTACCTTTCTGTCTGTGCTACTCTAATCCTATTAAAAATCTATTCACATCCAATGGGTTTTATCCCTTCAGGTGATCAACTAGTGTCCATACACTATTGATTTTCATAGACTTTAATTTGGATCATATGGCTCCAAGCCACTTTTTAGAATCAGGCGACTGCATTGTATCCTTATAGGTGATCGAATCCTTATTGTTTTCATCGAGCTCAACATGATCACCATCTTGGACCTAGACACTGAAGTATCTATCCGGCTAATGCGGTACTCTATCGGATCTCCTTAATGGTGATACTTTAATGGGCTCCGAATTTGATCTGATCAAATCTGATTCTATAGGTTTATCAGATAACATTGGTTCTTTTCTATTAGTCAAACTTTTACAAGTTCAACTTAATAGGCATCATTTTCTTCTCTAAGGAACTCCTTTCCAAAAGGAATGCCCTACTGCTAATGAACATCTTATGTTCTTTAACATAGCAAAATTAATATCCCTTAAACACTTATTGGACTAGGATCTAAGTTTATCTGTGTGCAAATATATGACATAGACTGATTAACTCCAAACCCAAAAGTAAGAGAGTCTAGGTCTACGCCCGATCCATATCCCATATAAAGTCAATGCAACAGATTAACTCGGTATAAATTTTTTGAGTAAAAAAATAGTCACAAGAGCACAATCCTGCAACAGGCAGACAAGGATACCCTATTATGGATTGAACCATGTCCAACAAAGTTTAATTTCTCCTTTTAGATATACTATGTTCCAAAAAGAAATTCACTGAGAGAGAATCCTATTCTCTCCTAGATATGTCACAAACTCACTGGATAAGTATTTGCCTCCTTGATCTGATCGAAGAGTTTTAATACCTTATCCAGTTTATTTTTTTTTCATTATTGAATCATTTGAACATTTCAAATGATTCATCCCAGACGTACCCATGCTCAGATAGATCATTTGTAATAAAATATTAATATCTTCCTTTGGCACTTAAGTTCAAGGTCCACATACATCACTATGTATGAGACTTAGAACGTTATCGGCTCCTTCACCTTTTCTAGTAAAAGGTGACTTTATCATCTTCCCAAGAAGATAAGATTCATAGGCTATCAATGATTCACAATCATTGATATCGAGGTTTTCCTCTCAAGCTAACCCATTTATCCTATTCTTGTCAATATGACTAAGCCTATAATACCAAACATAGACATCCTTGACATAATCTAACTAGGGTGTGTACATTCTGCTTACCTTAAGTCCTTGCAATGAATTGCATAAGACCACTGGTATCTAATACCCAGGTAGTAGAATTACATACAGAGAAGTTTTAAGGTGTTATCATATAACATCTTTAATGAGCAACTATTGCTCCTTTCTCTTGTTCAGCATATTATGGTCAAGAAAAGCAAGACAAATCTTCTTCCTATGATCCTATTTCAGATATTAAAAGTACTATGCCTAATTTGAATTAATCTTGGACTAATTATTTTGACTGGGCTCAGAAATTCCAATATGAACCCATTCATACTACTAAACCAATATTCAACTTTCGATAATGATTATCGAAGTTGGGTCTATAAGTCTTCACTATCTAATAGTAATAGGAGCAATTAGGATTTAGTCTTAATAGAGAATAATGATCTATTATATATGAATTATTTTAAGCCTAAAGACTTAGACTTTAGTCTAAAGGTTCTTCCACTATTTTATTCGAACTGGTAGCCTCTACCTCCAATTTGAGGAATTACTTTAATTTTCTTATAGGTACTAGAATCCACATAGACTGCACATGAGCCCAAGTTTGGTTGGCCCACCCATATACATCTAAGAGTAGGTTCATAACCAATTATTTCTCCAAATAATTTTTAGTAATTTTAATTTTGCCCTAGGCCCTGATCAGTTGACTTTGGTCTTCTCAGAAAAGGGTCTAATTAGGTCCAACCATTTACATGACCATACATGGCGCATCCAACCAATGAATGATCAGGCTCAACTTTGGTTGGCCAACCTAACCACCATTAGAGAGATACATCCAAGTCATCATATGATGGATGACAATTTCATTAGTCAACAACCACCAAACCTTTAGGCCTCCAATGATTATTGAGTTAATGGACCCATTATCAAATACCTTAATAAGAGGCTATGACTCTATTATCTCCATAACTTTATCATTTTAAGGATCTAATAATTTTAAAAGATTTAAATGATTAGTGATTTAAGGATAGAAAAGACATGAACCAATTTGCTCCCACTGACTTCATCAAGTCAAGTCCTCCTACTGACTTCGCAAGTCACTGATGAGGACTAGGATCAATTACGGTCTATGGGCACCTAAATCAATCTCACTGAATAAAATCAATCTCACTGATTTTCTATGTGACATGGGTTAGCACGAATCAATGAGCAACCTAATCAAAAACTTGATTAACCACATTGGCCAGGTAAGTGAGATCGATGGAAGGGTCTACCAAGGCTTGCCTTAGACACCATCAAAAATGGCCAGGTAAGCAAACTATCAATTAAAAATCACTAGTCTGGGGTGCCAGACTTATCTTAGATACCAATTGATTTGTCAGTTTTGATTTGGTCTGCCTAAAGACTCGGGCTCGACCACTAAGCCACGATCAACATCCATTTATTATATGTATAGACTTTGGTCAACTACAACTATTGAAGTGATCTATAGAAATGATCTAATTCTAATTAACTATTAATTTGGTTTGATCAATTTCTTAACTATGTCCACATTTAATCTAACCCTAGGTCTAACCTAGTTAAAGATCTGATCAAAGCTAACCCATTTCCCTTTAACCCATGTTTTATGAAATTATCTTACGATCTTCAAATCACAAACCTAGATCCTAAATAATCACTTAATTCTCATTTAAGTTCAAGTCCTATGGGTTTAGATTTATGGAATCTCAGAACTAGTTTCTGATTTCATTGTTTGAAACATCAATATATAGTTTTAGATCTGATTTATTTCATTACTTATATCATGTCCTAGGGTTTCAAATCTAGGATTTTGTAAAAAGTAAGTTTGCAATTTAATTTCTACAAAATAAATATGTCATACATATACACTCTAGATTCAAAATAAAAATTACATATCAACATATGCAATAAGAGGATTAGATCTAAACATAAAATACATCATGTGGGTTAGATCATAAACCATTTAAAATTAGATCTAAAATATAAAAATAAATCATAAATTACTTTAGATCTCATCTAATATATTTATGATTTAGATTTCTTGGATCAGTACATACTAGGATAACCTTTCCACTATAAAAGGGGTAAACCTTACAGTAGGACAACCTTTTCATTATAAGGGGTTAACCTTATAACAAGGCAACCTTATGGCAGTATGTGCAATCTTTAATTAACTTTAATTTTTAGATTTAATCTAAAGCATACATAAATATGTTATAATAGAACCTAAATGCTCTGATACCACTGAAAGGAAACATACAGGGTTTCATATATAGATTTCAAAACTTTTTCGAAATATAGAGCAATGGAAGACATAGATTAAACTATTTAATCTACAATATGCATGTAATTAAATTATAAAGCTCTACATCAAGAATCTATAATATGTTATGATGCAAATATAAATCTAAAATTAAATTAATCATGAGTGGTATTGATCACATCAATACCTAGATCTAGAATAATTCTAGATCTAATCCTAGATCGCATCTAGGTCACCAAGAGATCAGATCTCTTACCTTTGCATGGGTCAAGAACTCTGCGATTGTATCCATTATTGTCTTTGGATCCGTACATGCATCCGACCTCTATAGGTGATCCACACGAATCTACAACATAGATCGGAGGTTCATCGAATGAAGATCCGCCCGAAGTGCTAGCTTCTCGCGGATCCCTCCTGATGGTTAATCAAATACATGTTCTTCGGATCTCTTGGACAATCCAAGAGATGAAGAACATGAGGAGGAATGAGGGAGGAATACAACTCTTGGATCTCCCATAAAACAAAAATAAAAAGACATGTGAAAAATCCTAGGATAAGACAAATCTTCTCCTTCAGGAAGTCAACGGTTGATGTACTAAAAACATCTATTATGCTAGGTTCACAAGAGACCTTCTCCTCTAAATTTTTTTTTTTTTAATTTTCTAGATATCGCACCCTTAGATTTTTCTCATAAAAATCTCATAAATAAAATTGAGAAGAAGGCTCTCAAGGAAACCCTAAGAGAAGACATTCTTCTCTTCTTCTTCTCGCATCAGGACATGATCAGATCATGTCCAAAAAGGATCACCATACCCCAACACCTTAGAGCACAGATTCCATGCCCTCTTCCTATCTCTCTCTTAGATCTTTATCATATAAAAATCATATAAAATAATCAAGAAGAAGATACTCAAAAGAAAACAAAGAGAAGATAATCTTCTCTTACCTTTGTGCCTTCATAACATCAACGATTGATGTCCAGATGAAGACCTTTTCTCTAAGGATCTTGGCACCATCTTTCCTCAAGCCCTTCCTCTCTCTCCCTCAGATTTATATCATGTAAAAATTATAAATAAAATAGGAAGAGAGAATCATAAAAGAAAAATATAAGAGAAGACAATCTTCTCTTACCTTGTCTCTTCAAGACATCAACTTTTGATGTCTTAATTGAGGGATCTTCTCCAAGAATCTTGGTGCACAAATCCTCCATGCTTTCTCCTCCTTTTTCTCTAATTTTTCATAATTTTTTTATGATTTTTTACATCCTCTATGGTCAATGAAAGAGGCATCCCCTTTATATTGTAAAACTAGGTCAAAACCTAGTCAAAGGAGGACTTCTATGGGGCGTCCAACTCTTGGACGCCCCTCCCACTTATTTTTTAATGTAACCACTGATTCTTATGCACAAAACCAAGGGGAAAAGGGCCTAATTGGATGCCCCTCCCACTTATTTTTTAATGTAACCACTGATTCTTATGCACAAAACCAAGGGAAAAAGGGCCTAATAAGATAGAGAGGTGTGGGTAGAGTTGAAGCAAAAGGGAGGGAGGAGTTTGGGTCAAAGAAGACTCTTTCAAGTAGGAAACAAATTCCAACTTCCTTCTAATTTTGATTAAATCAAATTTAAATCCAATTCCTGAGATAATGGGGTGTGGGAAATTATTTCATAGGTGTAGAAATCATAAAAAAAATTAGAATTAAAATATGGCATGGGCTTTCTTAGGCACAAGTGAAAGAGAGAGAGTTCCAATCCAACTGGGACTCCTCTTGTTTGACTAGGTCAAAATTATTTTAAATCTTATTTAAATTAGATTAAATATAATCTAACTAAGAATGATCTTAGTCCAACTAAGAGTCTAATTAAATTAGATTAAATCAAGATTTAAATCTAATTTAAATCCTAAGTCAATCAGATGCACCCAAGTCCCAGTCAAATAAGGAATTGTTCTTTCCTTATAATTGGCTTATCTAATAAACTAATTAGACTTAATCAATTAAATTCAAACTAATTCTAATTAAATCTAATTCAATTAGACTTGATCTCAGTCTGATTGCTCAATCAAATTGAGCCAATTAGCAATCCAATTGCTAATCGATCCTCCTGCAATACTTGCATTAAGTCAAACATCAATCGCATTGAATGTTTGACCTCGAAATGATTCTCAATCGTCCATTAACCATCCGATCAGGTTACAAGCTCTAATGTGTGTTATCCCATAGGTTTGAACCTAAGTTAGTAGTATAGAAACTAATTTCTATACCAATCGAAGTTACCATCTAGCAATGATTTTCGATGTTCGGATAGATCGAATATATGCAAAGCAACATTCTTAGAACCCTGGCCCATGGTTATCGTATAATTCATCCCTATGACCAATAATGCTCAAGACGACTTTGAGTATGCTATCAAACACTCATACAAGTTATCTCTATTATGTCTCAAAATTTTGCAAATCCCATGACACCTCACGAGGGTTACTCAGACCTAGGTTTTGCTAAATTGAAACATAGTGAGACATTCTCTTCCTGAAGTTAACTAGGAGTGATCAATCCCATCTTGACTCACACACCGACTCTACAAGTACTTGAATGTATCCAAAAATCTTCCATCACCTACATTAAAAATACAGACAGTCCAGCACCAAAATACAGTGAGTTGCTCATAAGTCACCGTGGCGATCTCAGGTTGGAGGGACACTTAGACCCATGGCCTTAGCTAGCTACTCTTGATAGTAGAGTGCTACATTGATCACGTTCAGTGCAGATATACTTTTACATCTCACCTAGATTCCATACCAATATCTCCACACTACTTGATTATGAGAACAACCAATGCATATGACATACAGCGACCTACACTCGATAAGTTATCATCCTTGTTAATAACTTATCATTTGATCTTGAATGATTTAAGAACCATCCGATAACTCCTTCTTTATCGATTGATTATAGTTCTAAGGATTTTATCATAATTTAGGAGTTCATTTAAAAAAGATAGAACTTTTATGATGAAACAACCAAATTACTATTATTATTAGATAATTCATATACTAATTTCAATCATCTACTACTTAGATGATTGGCTTTAGGACATATTTTTTAATATGTAAATCCCATAAGTTTCAGATCTAAGTCTCCATAAATCAATCATTGATCCTTAGTATTTTTCAAATACTTAAGGATGATTTTAACCATTTTCCAATGGTTTTCTCCAAGATCAGATTGGTATCTACTCACTACTCCTAGTGAGTATGCCACATCTGATCTCGTACATATCATGGTATATATGATAGATCCCACAGCCGAAGTATGTGAAACTCTACTCATACGCTCTCTCTCTTCAGGAGTTGTCGAACAATCCTTTTTAGAGAGAGAAGTTTTATGGCCTATCGGATGATAGTCCTTTTTGGAATTCTCCATGCTGAATCTTTTCGGCACAGTATCTATGTTCGTGGACTAGGATAACCCAAGTATCCTTTTAGATCTTCATCCCTAAGATGTAGAATGCTTCACCTAAGTCCTTCATGAAGAACTGTGATGACAACCAGACGTTAATTTCATACAGTGCGGGGATGTCATTTTCGATTAACAGAATATTATCCACGTACAAGACAAGAAATACTACTATAGGACCATTTCTCCATTTGTAAATGTAGGATTCTTCTCTATTCTTAATGAAGCCATATATTTTGATCACTTTATCAAAATGCATATTCCAACTCCGAGATGCCTGCTTTAGTTTATAAATGGATCTCTAAAGCCTACACACGTTGGACTCATCTATGGATGTGAACTCCTCAGGTTGCACCATATACATCTCTTTAATCAACTCTTCTTTCAAGAAAGCTGTCTTCACATCCATCTGCCAGATCTCATAATTCAGATTGGCAGTAATCGCAAGCATAATCTGAATGAATTTGAGTATTACCATAGGAAAAATGTCTCGTCATAATCAATACCATAATGTTGACGATATTCCTTGGCAATCAAATGGGTTTTATAGGTCTACACCTTTCCATCTGCACCATTTTTTCTTTTGAAGATCCATTTACATCCAATGGATTTAATCCCTTCGGGTGGGTCAACCAATGTCCACACATCATTGACCTTCATAGACTCCATTTTGGATTTCATGGCCTCAAGCCATTTCTCGGAATCAGATCTCTGCATAGCATCCATATAGGTAATTGAATCCTCATTGTTCTCATCGAGTTCGATGGGATCACCGTCTTGGACCATAAAACCATAGTTTCTATCCAGATGATGCGGTACTCTATCGGATCGCCTTAATGGTGCAAGTCACTGAGCTCTGGATCTAATCTAATCAAATCCAACTTAGGTTCAACCACAGGTGTCAATTTTTCTACCAATTGAACTTCATCAAGTTCAACCTTAAAGGCAACAGTTCCTTCATCAAGAAACTTCTTTTCTAAAAAGGTTGTCTTAAGGCTGACATGAAGGAACCAGATTTAGGATTTCACAGGTAGATCTTGAAACTTTTTCAAGATCGTGCAGTGAAAGATATTAATAAATCTAAAATTTATTTAAATAATTATGTAAATACCTAGATCTCAAATCTATTACATGATTAAGGCATGATATTAAATTAAAAGTTAAAATCAAAGAAGAAAAAAAAAGGTTGATCAAATCAACCAAGATCTACACTACATCAAATGCAGGTACGAAGTTTATAGATCAGATCTATTACCTGAGCAAGTTTAGATGTTCTAACTTACTGATCTAGGCTTGAGGATGAAGTCATGAGGCGCACATGCATCCGACCTCTAGGAGTCATCCACATGAGCCTACGATCTTTGATCTGAAGTCTGATGCAGAAAATCAGCACAGCATGCTAGTACTATGTTGATCCTTCTTCGATGGTCAATCCGATGCTCCCTTCTTCGAAATTTAGACTCTCCAAAATATGAGAAGAAAGATGAGAGTTTGTTGATCTGAGATTCTCTCAAAAGAACTCAAAAGAAAGGATGAGAGATTGAAAATAAAACAACCTTAGAACAAGACCCTCTTTTTCTTCTCTTTTCTCTCACCTAGACATCTAGTTTGGTGCCAATGGAACCCCTATGCCCAAGGACCCTCTTCCTATAATTTTTGCACACCCCAAACCTCTCCCAAATTTCTATATTTCACAAAAAAATTAGAATAAAATTCATCCAACAAATAGGAGAAAAGAAGAGTCCAAGTTAAGTCAAATTCCTAGACTAGGAATATCCAAACGTGGGAAGTTATTGGGGCGCCCAAGATTGGGCGCCTCCTCCACAATTTTTAGCGTGGACCAGAAAGGGAGGGCACACAAAAAAGGAGATTATTTTTATGGAATAAGAGAAGAATTAATTAAAAGAGGGGGCAGCACTCAAGGAAAGATGTTTTGGTCAATAATGATTCTATCTCATAGAATCCTAAGCAAAACCAATTCCTCCTTTGACTTGGTCTTCCACCTAACTTCCAAATTTGACTTGGAGGGAAAGCAGGGGCATGAAAATCAGAAAGAAAGGGATTTTCCATGTAAAAAACCTAAAAACTAGGTATGGGGGTCATTGGGACCAAGGTGGCACAAGGAGATAGGGAGTCCTAGTGACACTAGGATTTCTGTTTTGACTTGGTCAAACAAGATCATTTAACCAAATAAAATCAAGATTAAACCAACTCAATTAAATAATATCCTAAGCCATTTAAGAAATTAATTAAATTAAATTAAATTAAATTAAATTTTAATTTATTTTCTAATTAAATTAAAAAATTAGGTTAATCCGAGTCTTAGTTAGACTAGGACTAGTTCTTCCTTGCACTTGGCTTATCCAATAAACCAATTGGACATGATCCAATCAAGCTCAAACCAAATCTAATTAAATTATATTTAATTAAACTTAATCTCAATCTATTGGCTTAATCAAATTAAGCCAATTAGCAATCCAATTGCTAATCAATTCTCCTACAATACTTGCACTAGGTTAAACACCAATCGTATTATTTGTTTAACCATAGAATAAATCTTAATCGTTGATCAACCATCCGATCAGATCGTAAGCTCTAATATGTGTGATCTCATAGGTTCAAACCTAAGTCAGTAGCATAAAAATAAATTTTTATACCAATCAAAGTGACCATCTAGTAATAATACCAGATGGTTGGATAGGTCGAAGGTGTCCACATTGACCACAATGCTCGTAGGACACCATGTGGATATAGTTTTCATATAATTCATCCCATGTGGATATAGTTTTCATAATACCATCCTTAGAACCCATGTGGATATAGTTTTCATATAATTTATCCCCTTGACCATAATGCTCGTAGGACACCTCAAAGTTCAACTATCAACTCTGATTAGGTTATCCACATTATATTTCAAAATATCAAATTCATTTAATGGATTACTCTAGCCAAGATTTTACTATATTGAAATACAGTGATACATTCTTCACCAACTTTTGGAGTAGTCAATTCCATCTTGATCACACTCCGACTTCACAAGTACTTGACTGTGCCCAAAAGCATTCCATTGCTAAATTAAAAATTCAGTTAGTCCGGTATCAAAGCATAGTGAGTTGCTTGCAAGTCACGAAGGTGATCTCAGGTCTTAGAGATACTTATACCTATATCTTATCAGAGATATTCTCGACAGCAGAATACTTTGAAGTTGGTCATATTCAATGATGATGTACCCATACATCTCACCTGTATCCCATACCAGTGTCTCCACACTCCTTGGTTAAGAGGACAACTAACCTATATGGCATATAATGACTTATGCTCGATAGATGCTGTCATCCTAATTAACTGCTTATCATTTGATCGTGAACAAATTTAAGGACTAATCGATAAATCCTCTCTTTATCGAAACTAAACAGTCCTAAAGACTTTATCACAACAATTGAGTTCATTAGAAGATGTAAACTTATGATGAAAAAGATGCCAAAATATTTTTATTAATTAATAAACTAATTACAATTACAAAATAGCTCAACCATCAATAGGCTGACGATTGACTTTGGGACACCATTTTCAACAACTCCCACTTGCCCTAAAGCCACTCGGCATAGTATCCAATACCCATCTTTGACTTATGGTTGTCGAGCTCCTTGATTGTCAGGGCTTTAGTGGAGGGGTCGGCTAGGTTCTCCTATCCATCGATCTTCTGAAGGTCGACGTCACCATGATCCACAATCTCATGGATCAAATAAAAGTGGCACAGAATGTACTTTGTCTGTTGGTGTGCCTTTGGTTCTTTTGCTTAAGCTATGGCGCCAGTGCTATCGTAGTAGAACAGGACTGGACCATCAATGGAGGGTGCTACTCCAAGCTCGATGATGAACTTCCTCAGCCATACAGCTTTCTTTGTTGCATCTGATACTGCCATGTACTCTGCTTTGCAAACAAAGTCAGCCACTGTATGCTACTTGAAACTTTTTCAGTAGATGGCTTCACCATTTTGAGTAAGAATATATCTCGACATACTTTTACTGTCATCATGGTTAGATTGAAAGCAAGAGTTAGTAAATCCCACAAGCTTCAGATCTGACTCACCATAAACCAACCATTGATCCTCAGTATTTCTCAAATACTTAAGGATGGTTTTAATCATCTTTCAATGATTTTCTTCAGGATCAGACTGGTATCTATGCACTACTCCTCATGAGTATGCCACGTCTGGTCTCGTACATGTCATTGCATACATAATGGATCCTACTATCGAAGCATATGAAATTCTACTCATACGCTCTCGGGTGCGGACACCAGAGCCAACAGAAGTCGACAACATAATTTAGATTCAATTTGGATTGAAGAAGCCATATCAAAATAACTCTACTTCAGTTATTTTGTTCTAATCATTTTAATTTAATCAATTAGTTCTTTTGATGCATTTAGTTTTGGATCCATAGGACCATACTTGGGTTTATTTTGGATTGAGCCTTATTTGGAAAGAGACCATCATAAAGAAGCAAGCTTGGTCCATGTCATCTTTGGAGCCACCACCCTCCACACACTCAGAGAGAAAATACATATGCCAGCATGTGCCATGCCCAAGGATCCTCATGCCAAGTTGTGCCAAGCATCAAGCGCCCACATGGAGTTTCTTTTCTTTCCTACGATTTCTTAAGAGTTCTTGATTTCTTACTTATTTTGTTAAAAGACTGATTTCTTCCCTATGGTTTCATAAAAGATAGATATGATATATTATTGTATTTGGAAACCATACATAATGTTTTACTTTTTTGTTGGGAGAGTTGATTTTTTCTTGTAAAGAAAATAGGATTCCTAAAGAAATAGGACCCCTAGGATCCTATATAAACCCATGTATCTTTCATGAATGAGACAATAAGTGAATGAATCAATTTAAAATTTCCACAAACACTTGTGTTGGTCGCTCCGGAAGGGAGAGGGTGTGAGACCCAAAATCACCCCACAAGAGGAGGGTGTGAGGTCCACCTTTTTCTATCTCTTTAATCTTCATTTTCTTGAGATTCAGTGTTCCTACGACCCCTATTCATCTTCACCATCTACCTACATAAGCCTATTCCACCAAAAGAAGATCTATCTCCTCCAATATTTTTATCTATCATGTAGAGAGAGAAAGAGTGATCTATTATTCTACAGATCAAACGTTGACAAGGATCTTCATTCCTTCTCAACTGATCTTTGATTTTTTTACTTATATTTTTTATATCTGATATTGGTAAAGATCCAGTTCTTTATCGATAGATCTGCTTGGTTAAAAGATTAAGAGCCCTAATCAGCGTAGTTTCTTAACTACCACGATCTAGATTCTTCTTATCATTTTTTGGATTTCTTGCGGGCTTAATTTTTTGCTATCCTTTATTCCATTTATATTTTTTTTTTTGTAATTATTCATGAGCATGTTTAATTTCTACTATCTATCTATTTACTTTATTGTTGCTAGTTATTTACTGATCTCTAAAATGGCATTCATCAGCATCATTTAGATTGATCATGCTTTGGTCCCATGTCAATCAATCATGCCTCCTGAGCAGAGTATAGACAACTATACTATCTGTCCTGGGAATAATGTGCCACGGTCGGACGTGATTTATTGTTGACGAGTGAAAGGAAGCTTTGTGTTTTCTTTCTTTTTTTTTTTTAGGCTATCCTGCATCAATTTGGTATCAGAGCCAGATTAGTTAGGACTTTAGTTTAAATTCTATAATTTAAAATTTCTGCAAGTTAAATTTTCATAATTTAAATTTTATAATTTACTTTTCAGTATTTTTTTTCTTTTTTACTGCATCTTATTCCTGCATTCTAGACTTGCATGACCACTAGATCAGGTATCCAGTACCAACGTCCTACTTTCTCACCCAGTACCAACATGGATTCCAATACAGCAGCCATCATTAATGCCCTGACTAAGAAGTTTGGTGATATGAAAGATTTTATTAAAACCATGAGTGAAAGAATAATAGTACTAGAGGAAGCTAGGCAAAGATAATCTGAACCTGTCTCCCCAACTACCTATAGGACAGAGAAGAAGGAACCTCAACCTAGATCAACCTATAGCAGCATGCCCCCATCATAACCAGTTCGATCAGAATGAGCATGTCCTTAGGAATGTAAAGATCGAAGCCCCAAGTTTTGATGGTTGTCTAGATCCAAGAGAGTACCTAAATTAGGAATCGAGCATGGACCACTATTTTGGATGGTACGAAATATCTGAAGTAAGAAGAGTTAGATTTGCTAGGATGAAGTTGGTTAGGCAAGCCTGACTTTATTGGAAAAGTGTTGAACATCTTCTCAACCAGAGAAGACAAAATCCGATAGAAACCTAAGATGAAATGAAGGAGAAACTTAGAGAAAAATACCTCCCAACCTCCTACCAACAAAGACTTTTAGATCAGTTGCAAAGACTTACTTAAGAAAATAGATCAGTCATAGAGTACATCACAAGATTTGATGAGTACCTCATGAGATGTGGAGTAACTGAAGATAGGGTTATTATCTTATCTAGATTTAGAGCTGGATTACGAGAAGATATCTAGTGTGAGCTCCTTTTGCAAGAGGTAACCATGTTAGAACAAGCTTATCAACTTGCCCTAGACTTTGAGAGATTTTCTAGGTATTCAACCATCCATCATCTTGAACCTTGCCAAGTAACCCCTTTTGGATCGAGACCCAATACTACCTAGACTCCTAGTAATGGACCTCCACCTACAAATCCTATTATAAGAAAAGAAGATAAAGAAAAAAGAGTTGCAGGAGAGTTATTTAAGGAAAGTAGTTCTCGATCCCATTGCTTCAAGTGCCATGGTTACGGTCATTTTGCTGCATAATGTCCCAACCGATCATTATTTATGAAAGAATTAGAAGAGGAAACTCTAGAAAATATTGAGGAGGAAGTTTATGAAGCTGATCCAGACTTAGCCGAGCAGTTTGAGAGTACTGAGAAAATTCTAAGTTTTGTTGCACCAGAGTCAGACCTTAGGCTTAGAGTCATTAGGTATGTTCTAGCACAGACTAAGGAGAGTGAAGACTGGCATAGGACTTCTATTTTTCATACCTTCATAAAATTTAGTGATAAAATTTGTAAGATGATCATTGATAGCGGTAGCTGTATCAACACCATCACCATCGACATGGTTAAGCGATTAGGATTAGCTCCTATAGATCATCCTAGCCCATACCGTGTGTCTTGGATAGATTCCTCCTTTATTTCCATCAAACTTAGATGTCGTGTTCCCATCCAGCTCCATTCTTATCAGGATCATGTTTGGTGTGATGTCTTATCCATGAAAGTCGAAAGTATCATATTAGGTCGGCCTTGGCTGTTTGATAATGATGTTACGATTTATGGCCGAACCAACTCCTGTAGTTCCACTCATAAGGGTAAGAAGATCACAATCAATCCTTCCCCACCTAAGGCTACCAATAAAAAGATAGGCGATGGACCAAAAGAAAACATCAAAAAGAAAAGCCTCCATCTGATAGGTGCTAAGGAATTAGAGATGATCGTGAGTAAAGGATCACCAGTTTGGATGATTGTTGTGAGAGAAGTTCGTGAGGACCCTAAGATAGATCATCCCAAGGAAGTAGTCAGCATTCTTAGTAAATTTTATGATATTTTTCCTGAGGATCTCCCAGATCACTTACCACCCATGAGAAACATTCAGCATGCCATTGATTTGGTACTTGGATCTACCCTACCCAATTTGCCTCATTATAGGTTGGACCCCACTGAGCATGCTAAGCTACAAAGGCAAGTTGGAGAGCTGATGAAAAAAGAATTCGTGAGAGAGAGTTTAAGTCCTTGTGCAGTTCCTGCACTATTGACTCCATAGAAGGATGGAATATGGAGGATGTGCATAGATAGTCATGCCATTAACAAGATCACCATTAAGTACCATTTCTCCACTCCTAGGTTAGATGACATGCTAGATATGATGGCCGAAGCCACTATTTTCTCTAAGATTGATCTCAAGAGTGGTTACCATCAAGTAAGGATTAGACCAAAGAGATGAGTGAAAAACTGCTTTTAAGATGAAAGATGGTTTATATGAGTGAATGGTGATGTCATTTGGGTTATCTAATGCCCCTAGTACTTTCATTAGATTGATGACCCAAGTACTACGACCGTTTATGGAAGTGTTTGTAGTTGTATACTTTGATGACATTTTGATCTATAGTTGAACTAGGGAGGACCATCTAAATCATCTCCGAAAAGTCTGCCAAGTCCTTAGAATAGAAAGTCTATATGCCAATTCTAAGAAATGTGCTTTCATGATGGACCGTGTTAACTTCTTAGGTTTTATTGTTACCCCCGATGGTGTGTCTGCCAACTCTGAAAAGATCAAAGCAATAGTTGAGTGGTCGATACCCAAGAGTGTGCATGACGTGCGAAGTTTTCATGGATTAGCAATATTTTATCGTAGGTTCATAAAAGGGTTTAGCACCATAGCCGCTCCTATCACTAACTGTATTAGAAAGGAAGATTTTGAATGGACTAAAGCAACCAATAGAGCCTTCCTAAAC
Organism: Cocos nucifera; assembly: GCA_006176705.1. NCBI lineage: Eukaryota > Viridiplantae > Streptophyta > Magnoliopsida > Arecales > Arecaceae > Cocos > Cocos nucifera. The sequence goes on along the minus strand of QRFJ01000351.1, from coordinate 117,021 downwards.
ATTAAGGACAAAATGACCCATTCCCCAGTCCTACGTTTATCTGATTTTTTCAAGATTTTTGAAGTAGCATGCGATGCATCAGGAGTTGGGATCGGTGGTGTCCTTAGTCAAGATGGTCATTCGGTAGTATATTTTAGCAAGAAACTTAATGATTCTAAACTAAAGTATTCTACCTACGACAAGGAGTTTTATGCAGTAGTCCAAGCCCTAAGATACTGGAGACATTACCTACTACCGCAAGAATTTGCTTTATACTCAGATCATGAAGCCCTCCGATTCCTGAATTTCCAAAAGAAACTGAATCATAGACTTGGTAAGTGGGTCAAGTTTTTTGCAAGCCTATACTTTTGTTCTGAAACACCGTGCAGGTGTAGAGAATCATGCTGCTGATGCTCTAAGTCATCGTCATACTTTGTTGTCCACCATTAGTGTAGAGGTTGTTGATTTTGATAAGATTAAAGAAGATTATGAGGAGTGTCCAAATTTTGGTAGCATACTTACCATTTTACGAAAAGGACCATCTAGAGAATATAGTGAATTTACCCTTCAGGATGGTTACTTATTTAGAGGAGCTAGGCTGTGTGTTCCTCGTACATCTTTAAGAAATTTTCTAGTTTGGGAACTACACGCTGGAGAATTAGCTGAACACTTTGGTAGGAATAAAACCATAGAATTGGTAGAAGTTCAATTCTTTTGGCCAAGCCTAAAAAGAGATGTCACTTGAATTATTGTCTAGTATAGAACGTGTGTCGTGCCCAAACCAAAAAAATAGAACATAGGCCTATACACACCCTTACCTATACCAGACTGTCCTTGGCAAGACATTAGCATGGATTTTGTTCTAGGCTTACCTAAGACAGTTAGGAAGCATGATTCAGTTCTAGTTGTTGTAGATAGGTTTTCAAAAATGGCCCATTTTTTGCCCTATTGCCAAACATCAGATGCTTCGAAAGTTGCAAGAATATACTTTGATGAGATTGTTAAATTGCATGGATTACCCAAAACCATTATTTTTGATAGTGATGTTAGATTCATGAGCTACTTTTGGAAAACCCTATGGCACCTTCTAGGCATAAAATTAAAATTTTCTTCTGCCTTTCACCCACAAACAGATGGTCATACTGAAGTGGTCAATAGGAGTCTTGAAAATTTATTGCATTGCTTGATTGGGGAACATATGGGTAACTGGGATCTTTTATTGCTCCGAGCTGAATTTGCATATAATAGCTCTATTAATAGGTCCATTGGCATGAGTCCTTTTGAAGTAGTTCATGGATATCAGTCTAGAAAACCAATAGACCTTATCCCACTGCCCATGCATGCTAGAATTTTTGAATCTATAGAGTCATTTGCACAGCATGTCAAGAGTTTACATAAAAAGATCAGTAAAAAAATTAGTATTAGTAATAAAGTTTATAAACAGAATGCAGATTCTCATCGACGTGCCCAAGAATTTGCAGAAGGAGACTATGTGATGGTTCGAATGAGGCCTGAATAATTTCCACCAGAAACCATCAAGAAGTTACGTACTCGAGGAGCAAGTCCATTTAAGATTTTAAAGAAGATCAGACCAAATGCGTATGTTGTGGACTTTCCTTCTAATTTTGGGATTAGCTCTACTTTTAACATTGCAGATCTCATCACCTATAAAGAGCCAACTTGGATACCTAATGAGCCATTTGAGCTCGAACCAACCTTTGAGAGAGAGCCTATTCCTGAATGTAGACTTGCCAAAATGTCAAAGCATGATCAGATTGAGAGAATTTTGAATGAACAGATCATCTCCACCCAGAGTCGAGGCTATCAGCGATACTTAGTTAGATGGTGAGGTCGATCGGAGCATGAGGATACTTGAATCACTCAAGAAGAGCTGTAGCGTATTGATCCCGATTTGCTTGAGCGTCACTAGAACAAAATCGACCCCCACTCGATAGGGTCGAGTTCTCCCCACCTCGAGAGAATTGGTGCAGACACTAGAGCCAACAGAAGTCGGCAACATAATTTAGATTCAATTTGGATTGAAGAAGCCATATTAGAATAAATCTACTTTAGTTATTTTGTTCTAGTCCTTTTGATTTAATCAATTAGTTCTTTTGATGCATTTAGTTTTGGGTCCATAGGACCATACTTGGGTTTATTTTGGATTGAACCTTATTTGAAAAGAGACCATCATAAAGAAGCAAGCTTGGTCCATGTCATCTTTGGAGCCACCACCCTCCACACGCTCAGGGAGAAAATACACGTGCCAGCATGTGCCATGCCCAAGGATCCTCATGTCAAGTTGTGCCAGGCATCAAACACCCACATGGAGTTCCTTTTCTTCCCTAGGATTCCTTAAAAGTTCTTGATTTCTTACTTATTTTGTTAAAAGACTGATTTCTTCCCTATGGTTCCATAAAAGATAGATATGATATATTATTGTATTTGGAAACCATACATAATGTTTTACTTTTTTGTTGGGAGGGTTGATTTTTCTTATAAAGAAAATAGAATTTCTAAAGAAATAAGACCCCTAGGATCCTATATAAACCCATGTATCTTTCATGAATGAGATAATGAATGAATGAATTAATTTATAATTTCCACAAACAATTGTGTTGGTCGCTCCAAGAGGGAAAGGGTGTGAGACCCAAAATCACCCCACGAGGGGAGGGTGTGAGGCCCACCTTTTTCTATCTCCTTAATTTTTATTTTCTTGAGATTCAGTGTTCCTACGATCCCGATTCGTCTTCACCATCTACCTACATAAGCTTGTTCTAGCAAAAGAAGATCTATCTCCTCCATGATTTTTATCTATCATATAGAGAGAGAAAGAGTAATCTATTATTCTATAGATCAAACGTTGACAAGGATCTTCACTCCTTCTCAACTGATCTTTGATTTTTTTTTACTTATTTTTTTTAGATCTGATGTTGGTAAAGACCCAGTTCTTTATCGATAGATCTGCTTGGTTAAAAGATTAAGAGCCCTAATCAGGATAGTTTCTTAACTACCTCGATCCAGATTCTTCTTATCTTTTTTTGGATTTCTTGCGAGTTTAATTTCTTGCTATCCTTTATTCCATTTATATTTTTTTTTAATAATTATTCATGAGCATGTTTAATTTCTGCTATCTATTTATTTACTTTATTATTGCTAGTTATTTACTGATCTCTAAAATGGCATTCATCAGCATCATTTAGATTAATCGTGCTTTGGTCCCATGTCAATCAGTCACGCCTTCTGAGCAGTGTATAGGCAACTATACTGTCTATCCTGAGAATAATATGCCACGGTCGGACGTGATTTATTATTGACAAATGAAAGAAAGCTTTGTATTTATTTTTCTTTTTTTTTTTTTAGGCTGTCCTGCATCACTTTCTCTATCACTTTCTCTCTTTAGAAGTTGTCGGATAATCCTTCTTAAAGAGAGAAATTCCTTGGCCTATTAAATGATAGCCCTTTTTAGAATTCTCCATGCTTAACCTCTTCAGCATAGTTTCTATGTACGTGAATTGAAATATACCAAGCATCCTTTTAGATCTATCCCTATAGATCTTCATTCCTAGGATGTAGGATGCTTCATCCAAATCCTTCATAGAGAACTGTGATGACAACCAGACTTTTATTTCTTGTAGTATGGGAATGTTATTCTCGATAAAGAGAATATCATCCATGTATAAAATAAGGAATATCATTGCTAGACCATTTGTCCATTTATAAATGCAGTGTTCTTCTTCGTTCTTAACGAAGCCATATGTTTTGATCACTTTATCAAAATGCATGTTCCAACTTCGAGATGTTAGCTTCAATGTATAAATGGATATCTGAAGCTTGTACACCTTAGACTCATCTATGGATGTGAATCTTTCAGGTTGTATCATATACACCTCTTTTGTCAGCTCTTCATTTAGAAAAGTTGTCTTCACATCCATCTGCCAGATCTCATAGTCTAGATGGGCAGCAGTGGCAAGCATGATCCGAATGGACTTAGGCATTGCCATAGGAAAGAATGTCTCATCATAGTCAATATCATAACATTGATGATACTCCTTAGAAATCAGATGGGCTTTATAGGTCTCCACCTTTCCATCTGTGCCCCTCTTTCTTTTGAAGATCCATTTACACCCAATGGATTTAACCCCTTCAGGTGGGTCAACTAATGTCCATACATCATTGATCTTCATGGAATCTATTTTGGATCTCATGGCTTCTAGCCATTTCTCAGAGTCGGATCTCTACATCGTATCCATATAAGTGATCGGGTCCTCATCGTTCTCATTGAGTATGATGGGATCACCATCCTCGATCAAGAATCCATAGTATCTATCCGAATGGTGTGGTACTCTATCAGATCACCTTAATGGTGTGGGTTCACTAGGCTTCGGATCTGATCTGATCAAATCTAACTTAGTTCAATATTCTGTGTCAGACTTTCTACCTATTGAACTTCATCAAGTTCAATCTTAGAGGCAATAGTTCCTTCACCAAGAAACTTCTTTTTCAAAAAGATTGCCCTAAGACTAACGAACATCTTTTGTTCATCAGTATGGTAGAAATAGTATCCTTTGGTCTCTTTTGGGTATCCTATGAATGTACACATGTCAATCCTAGGTCCAAGTTTGTCTGTAACTAACCGTTTGACATAAGCCGGGCACCCCCAAATCCTAAGGTGTGAAAGTGCTGGCTTACGTCCTATCCATATCTCATATGAAATTTTAACTACAGACTTACTTGAAACCCTATTTAATAGAAAATAAGCCGATTCGAGTGCATATCCCTAGAAGAATATCGATAAGCTGGCAAATTCCATCATGGATCAAACCATGTCTAAGAGAGTTCGATTCCTCCTTTCAAACACACCATTATGCCGTGGTGTTCTAGGAGGAGTTCATTAGGAGAGAATTTCATTCTCTCCTAGATATGTGATAAACTCATCAGAAAGATATTCTTCTCCTCGGTCAGATCGAAGAGTTTTAATACTCTTTTCAGTTTATTTTTCTACTTCACTTTGAAATTATTTGAACATTTCAAAAGAATCCAACTTATGTTTCATCAGATAGACATATCCATATCTGGATAGATCATCTATGAAAGTGATGAAGTAGACATATCCACCTTTGGTACTTATGCTTATTGGTCCACATACATCAGTATGTACTAGACCTAAGAGCTTATTAGCTCTCTCATCTTTTTCAGTGAAAGGTGACTTGGTCATTTTACCAAGAAGACAGGACACACAGGTTGGAAGTGATTCACAATCATTAACTTCGAGGATTTCTTCTTGAGTCAACCTATTTATCCTGTTCTTATTTATATGACCTAGCCTATAGTGCCATTAGTAGATATCTGATACACTATCTAATCTAGGGTGCTTGCCAGTAGAATAGACTATATTAATAGGTTGTGATAACATATATACACCATTATTCATTTGTCCATAAAAAGCAGTAACACCATTCACAATAACATTACAAACTTATTTCTTTATTGAAATTTCATAATTATTCATGGCCAAAAGGCCTACAAAAATGATATTTAAAAAAAAACTAGGATAGAAATGACAATCACTAAGAACAATGATATGAGATTCAAATATAAGTTTCAAAATTCTTAAAGCTAGAACTAGAACTGATCTTCCATCTCCAATGTTTAGGAATCTCTCACCTTGCTCGAATCTTCTACTAACCTACAACCCCTACAATGAATTGCAAATATGGTAAGGGCTATTGGTATCCAATACCTAGTTAGTAATATCATAAATAGAAAAATTGTAAGAAGTTATCATATAAATACCTTTCCTAGCAATAGCTTGCTTCTTTCTCTGCCTATTTGGATCTAGGAAGACAATATACTGAGGACAGTTTCTCTTTCAGTGCCCCTGCTTCTTGCAAAAGAAGCATTCAACTTAACTCTTATCAAGCTTGATCTTCCGAGTCTGGTCCTGCACTGGTGTCCTAGCCTGAACTTGCACCTTCTTTATATTCTTCTTATTATTCTTCTTTTCTTTTCTAAAGGCTTGAAAACTAGAAGATGAACCTCCCACTAAGTTCACCGACTTTTTATGGAGCTAGTGATCCTTCTCAAAGTTTTGAAGTAACCCCAGTAAGCCATAGTAGTTTACTTCAGACTTTGTCATTCTGTAATGAGTAAGAAAAGGAAGATAGGACATTGGTAGCGAGTTCAGTATTACATCTTTTCTAAGTTGTTTATGTAAGAAAAACCCAAGTTTGCTCAAGTGCTCTATCAGCTCGATCATATACAGTATATGATCAATGACAGAGGCTCCATCCCACATTCTGGCACTGAAGATGGTGCAACTAGTCTTGTGCCTCTCAACGTCATCGGGTGTGCCAAAAGAATCCTCTAATGCTTGGGGCATTTCATTTGGTTGAGCTATCTCAAATCTATGATTGAACTCATCGCTCATTGCAGCCAGCATAATGCAGTACATCGTGATTTGATCACTAAGCCACTTCTGATAAGTATCTCTAACTGCTCTACGTGCATTGGCAATTGGCTCCTCAGGTGCAGGATCCATCAGCACATATAGGATCCATTCATGCTCCAGGACAATCTTCAACTTTCGATACCAGCTACCAAAGTTGGATCCCACCAACTTATCATTGTCGAACAATGATCAGAGCGACAAAGAAGTGGCCATGTCTGCACAAAGAAAAACCAAAATATAATTAGTAATTGATTCATTAAACCTAAAGATTTGGATTTTAATCAAAAGCTTTCTCCCACTATTTTATTCGAATTGGTAACCTCTACCTCAAATTTGAGGAATTATCCTAATTCCTTAATGGGTACTAGAATCCACATAAATTGTACATAAGCCTAACTTTGGTTGGCCCACCCACGTACATCTAAGGGTACGTTCATAACCAATTATTTCTCCAAATAATTTTCATTAATTAAAGTTTGCCCCAAGCCCTGATCAGTTGGCTTTGGCCTTCTCAAAAATGGATCCAGTTAGATCCAACCATTAACATAACCATACTTGGCCCATCCAACTAATGAATGATCAGACCCAACTTTGGTTGGCCCACCTAACCATCATTTAGAAAGATGTATCCAAGAGATCGTATAATGAATGATAATTCCATCAATCGATAAGCACCAGTCCTTTGGGCCTCCAATGATTATCCAACTAATGTACCCATTATCATCCACTTTAATGGAAGGCTATGATCCAGTTATTATATAACTATTTTATTTTAGGGACCAAATAATTTTAGAAGATTTATTTATAGAAGTGAGTAGGTCAAATTAACCAGCCTGTTATAGACCTCCCACTAACTTCACCAAGTCAACTTAAGGGAGTCATTAATAGGCTGGTCTAAGAGCACCTAAATCAGTCAAACTGATTTACCTAGCTGACATGGGTCAGCTCGAATAGTTAAGCAATCTGATCAAAACATAATCTCACCAAGAGGCTAGGTATGTTCGATCAGTGGAAAGGTCTGTCAGACTTGCCTTAGACATCATCAGAAATGACCAGGTAAGCGAGCTGCCAATTAAAAACAATTGATCTAGTTTACCTTAGACACCAATTAGTTTAATTAGTTTCAATTAGATCAATCTAACAGTTCGTGCTAGAATGCATAGTCAAGAATCAAGTCCATCTTGAATCTTGTTAAAGACATGGACTTGACCAACTACAACTATTATAATTGATCTAGAGAATTCTTGACCTAATCTAAGACAATAATTGATTAGATTTAGTCAATTCTCTAATTAAGTCCATTCTTTAATCTAACCCTAAGTCTAACCCAATTAATGGACCTAATTCCTTCTATCCCATTTAACCCAATGTGTTATGATTTGTGCCTTAGTATCTTCAATTCACAATCCTAGATCCTAATCAATCAACTTCTTAATTCTTAATTAAGTTTTGGGCTGAGGGTTGGGGTTCAACTTTTCAAAAATGATTTTCATATTTGTAAAATATTTTTACAACATGGTTCTATCAATCAAGTTGCATGTATGATTCATAATGAATATGCAAGTAAAATAAACATAAAACTACTTTAGATCTAATCTAAATAGGTTCATGTAATTGAAATAGTTTCAATAATAATCAATCATAAATCTTCTTAGATCAAATCTAACATATTTATGATGATTAAAATTAAATTAAAATATTTTTAATCAGATCATAGAATCTCTTAGATCTAATCTAAAATTTTATGATCAATATTTTATATCAACACATACTAAGATAACTTATTTACTGTAAAGGGATAAACCTTACAGCTGGACAACCTTATGGCAGTCCATGCAATCTAAAATATTTTATTTTTTATTTTAGATTTAATAATTAGATTATAAATTAGATCTAATCTAAGAAATAATCTAGACATGCATAAAAATCATGTAATAAGAACCTAGGCTCTAATACCAATTGAAGAAATCAGATCTAGGGTTTCATAAGTAGATCTTAAAACTTTTTCAAGATCTAGCAGTGAAAAACTTAAAAAAATCTAAAACTTTATTTAAATAACCATGTAAACACCTAGATCTCAGATCTATTACATGATTAAGGAATGATATTAAATCAAAAATTAAAATCAAATAAGAAAGAAAAAGGTTGATCAAATCAACCTAGATCTACACTACATCAAATGCAGGTATGAAGTTTATAGATCAAATCTATTACCTAAGCAAGTTTAGATATTCTAACTTACTGATCCAGGCTTGAGGATGAAGTCACAAGCTGCACATGCATCCAGCCTCCAGGAGTCATCCACACGAGCCTACAATCTTTGATCTGAAGTCCAATGCAGGAAATCAGCACGGCATGCTAGTACTATGCTGATCCTTCTTCGACAATCGATCTAATACTTTCTTCTTCAAAATTTAGACTCTCCAAAAAATGAGAAGAAAAATGAGAGTTTTCTGATTTGAGATGCTCTCAAAAAAACTCAAAAAAAAGGAGGAGAGATTAAAAATAAAACAACCCTAGAAGAAGACCCTCTTCTTCTTCTCTTTTCTCTCACCTAGACACCTAGTTTGGTGCCTATGGAACCCCCACGCCTAAGGATCCTCTTCCTCTAATTTTTGCACACCCCAAACCTCTCCCAAAGCTCTATATTTTACAAAAAAATTAGAACAAAATTCATCCAATAAATTGGGAAAAAAGAAGAGTCCAAGTTAGGTCAAATTCCTAGACTAGAAATATCCAAACATGGGAAGTTGTTGAGGTGCCCAACTCCTGGGTACCTCCTCCATAATTTTTGGTGTGGACTAGCAAGGGAGGGTGCACCAAAAGGAGATTATTTTCATGGAATAAGAGAAGAATTAATTAAAAGAGAGGGAGGCACTCAAGGGAAGATGTCTGGTACCAAAGGATAGTAAGTTGCTTGCAAGTCACTGAGGTGATCTCAAGTCTAAGGGATACTTATACCTATATCCCATCAGAGACATTCTCGATAGTAGAATGCTCTGGAGTTGGTCACGTTCAATGATGATGTACTCATACATCTCACCTATATGCCATACTAGTGTCTCCATACTCCTTGGTTAAGAGGACAACCAACCTATATGGCATATAGCGACCTATGCTCGATAGACACTATCGTCCTAATTAACAGTCTATCATTTGGTCATGAACAAATTTAAGGACTAATCAATAAATTCTCTCTTTATCAAAACTAAACAGTCCTAAGAATTTTATTATAACAATGGAGTTCGTTAGAAGATATAAACTTATGATGAGAAAGATGCCAAAATATTTTTATTAATTAATAAATCAATTATAATTATAAAATAGCTCAACCATCAATAGGCTGATGATTGGCTTTGGAACATAATTTCTAATATGATGAACATCTTTTGTTCATCAGCATGGTAGAAATAGTATCCTCTGATCTCTTTTGGGTATCCTATAAATGTGCACTTGTCAGACCTAGGTCCAAGTTTATCTATAATTAACCATTTGACATAAGCTAGGCACCCCCAAACCCTAAGGTGTGAAAGTGCTGGCTTACGCCTTGTCCATATCTCATATAGAGTCTTAATTACAGACTTACTTTGAATTCTTTTTAATAGATAACAAGCTGATTCGAGTGCATATCCCAGAAGGATATTAGCAAGCTGGCAAAACCCATCATGGATCGGACCATGTCTATCAAAGTTTGATTCCTTCTTTCAGACACACCATTATGTTGTGGTGTTCCTAAAGGAGTCCATTGGGAGAGAATCTCATTCTCTACTAGATATGTAAGAAACTCACCGAAAAGGCATTCTCCTCTTTAGTTAGATTGAAGAGTTTTAATACTCTTTTTAGTTTATTTTTCTACTTCACTTTGGAATCATTTAAATATTTCAAAATAGTCCGACTAATGTTTCATCAGATAGACATATCCACATCTGGATAGATCATCTGTGAAAGTGATGAAGTAGATATATCCACCTCTAGCACTTATGCTCATTGATCCACATACATCAGTATATACTAGACCTAAGAGCTCTATCGCTCTCTCACCTTTTCTAGTAAAAGACGACTTGATCATTTTACCAAGAAGATAAGACTCATAGGTTGGAAGTGATTTACAATCACTGACTTCGAGGATTCTTTCTTGAGTCAACCTATTTATCCATTCTTATTTATATGACCTAGCCTACAATGCCATAAATAGATATCTGACACACTATCAAATCTAGGATGCTTGCCAGTGGAATAAACTACATTAACAAGTTATGATAACATATACACACCATTGTTCAAATATCTAGAAAAAATAGTAACACCATTCATAATGATATTACAAACTTATTTCTTTATTGATATTTCATAATCATTTTTAGCCAGAAGGCCTATAGGAATAATATTTTAAAAAAAAATTGGGATAGAAATGACAATCACTAAGAATAACGATATGGGACTCAAATACAAGTTTTAGAATTCCTAAAGCTAGAACTGGAACTGATCTTCCATCTCCAATATTCAGAAACCTTTCATCTTGCTCGAATCTCCTACTACCTGCAATCCCTACAATGAATTACAAATATAATAAGAGCTATTGGTATCCAATACCCAGTCAGTAATATCATAAATAGAAAAATTACAAGGAGTTATCATATAAATACCTTGCCCAGCAATAGCTTGCTTCATTCTCTGTCTGTTCGGATCTAGAGAGGTAATGTACTGAGGACAGTTTCTTTCCCAATGCACTCACTTCTTGTAAAAGAAGCATTCAGTTTGACTCTTATCAGGCTTGATCTTTTTGGTCTAGTCCTACACAGATATCCTAGCCTGAACTTGTACCTTCTTAGCTTTCTTCTTGTTGTTCTTCTTTCCTTTCCTAAAGGGTTGAGAACTAGAAGATGAACCTTCCACTAAGTTCACCGACTCCTTGTAGAGTTGGTGATCCTTCTCAAAGTTCTGAAGTAACCCCAGTAACCCATGATAGTCTACTTCAGGCTTTGTCATTCTAAAATGAGTAAGAAATGGGAGAAAAGACTTGGACAATGAGTTCAGTATTGCATCCTTCCCAAGCTATTTATACAAAGAAAAATTGAGCTTGCTCAATCGCTCTATCAACTCGATCATGTACAATACATCATCAGTGATAGAGGCACTATCCCGCATTCTAGCATTGAAGTTGGCACAACTAGTCTGGTGCCTCTCCACATCATCGGGTGTGCCAAAGGAATCCTCTAACACTTGAAGCATGTCCTTTGGCTGAGCTATCTCAAATCTATGACTGAACTCATCGCTCATGGCAGCCAGCATGATGCAGCACATCGTGGTCTGATCACTATGTCTCTGATTGTACCACGTGCATTGGCAACTGGCTCCTCAAGTGCAGGATCCATCAGCACATATAGGATCCATTCATGCTCCAGGACTACCTTCAACTTTCGATACCAGCAATCAAAGTTGGATCCCACCAACTTATCATTATCCAACAATGATCGGAGTGATAGAAAAGTGGCCATATCTGCACCAAGAAAAATCATAACCTAATTAGTAATTGATTGATCAAATCTAAAGATTTAGACTTTAATCAAAAGGTTTTTCCACTATTTTATTCAAATTGGTAGTCTCTACCTCTAATTTAAGGAATTATCCTAATTTTTTAGTGGGTACTAGAATCCACATAGACTACACACGAGCCCAAATTTGGTTGGCCAACCCATGTGCATCTAAGGGTAGGTTCATAGATAATTATTTCTCTAAATAATTTTTAGTAATTAAATTTTGCCCTAGTCCATAATCAGTAGGCTTTGGCCTCAATTGAAAAGGTTCGATTAAGTCCAACCATTAACATGATCATACTTGGTCCATCTAACTAATGAATGATTAGGCTCACTTTGATTAGCTAACCTAATCACCATTTAGAAAGATGTAACCAAGAAATCATATAATGAATGATAATTCCATCAGCTGATAAGCATCAGGCCTTTGGGCCTCCAATGATTATCCAATAGATGGACCCATTATCATCCACTTAATGGGAGGCTATGATCTAGTTATCACCAAAATTAATTTATTTTAATGACCTAATAATTTTAAAGGATTTAATTTTTAAGGAAGAAGAAAGGTCAGATGAACAAGCTTATCATGATTCTCCCACTGACTTCACGAAGTCAGCTTAAGGGAGACCATTAATAGGCTAGTCAAGGAGCACCTAAATCAATCATACTGATTTACCTAGCTAACATGGGTCTGCTTGAATAGTCAAGTGATCCGATCAAAACATAATTTCACCAAGAGGCCAAGTAAGTTCGATCAGTGGGAGGGTCTGCCAAAGCTTGCTTTAGATACCATCAGAAATGGTCAGGTAAGTGGACTGCCAATTAAAGATCACTAGTTTGGTTTACCTTAAACACCAACTAGTTTAATTAGTTTCAATTAGATCAATCTAACAGTTCATGCTAGACCTCGTAGCCAAGAATCAAGTCCATCTTGGGTCTCGTTAAAGATATGGACTTGACCAACTACAACTATTGTAATTGATCTAGAGAATCCTTGACCTAATCTAAGATAATAATTGATTAGATTTAGTCAATTTTTTAATTAAGTCCATTCTTTAATCTAACCCTAGGTCTAATCCAATTAATGGACCTAATTTTTACTAACCCATTAAACCTAATGTGTTATGATTCGTATCTTAGAATCTTTAATTTACAATCCTAGATCCTAATCTAACAACTTCTTAATTCTTAATTAAGTTTTGGACTAAGGATTGGAGTTCGACTTTTCAAAAATAATTTTTATATTTATAAAATATTTTTATAATATGGTTCTATCAACCAAATTACATGTTTGACTCATAAACAAAATGTAAGTAACATAAACATGAATCTACTTTAGATCTAATCTAAACAGGTTCATATAATTGAAATAGTTTTAACACCAATCAATCATAAATCAACCTAGATCAAATATAACATATTTATGATGATTAAAATTAGATTAAAATATTTTTAATCAGATCATAAAATTTTTTAGATCTTATCTAAAATTTTATGATCAATGTTTTTAAAATAGTCCGACTAATGTTTTCATCAGATAGACATATCCACATCTGGAATAGATATCTGTGAAAGTGATGAAGTAGATATATCCACCTCTAGCACTTATGCTCATTGATCCACATACATCAGTATATACTAGACTAAGAGCTCTATCGCTCTCTCACCTTTTTCTAGTAAAAGACGACTTGATCATTTTCCAAGAAGATAAGACTCATAGGTTGGAAGTGATTTACAATCACTGACTTGAGGATCTTTCTTGAGTCAACCTATTTATCCATTCTTATTTATATGACCTAGCCTACAATGCCATAAATAGATATCTGACAACTATCAAATCTAGGATGCTTGCCAGTGGAATAAAAACTACATTAACAAGTTATGATAACATATACACACCATTGTTCAAAATATCTAGAAAAAATAGTAACACCATTCATAATGATATTACAAACTTATTTCTTTATTGATATTTTCATAATCATTTTTAGCCAGAGCGCTATAGGAATATATTTTAAAAAAATTGGGATAGAAATGACAATCACTAAAGTAACGATATGGGACTCAAATACAAGTTTTAGAATTCCTAAAGCTAACGATGGAACTGATCTTCCTCTCCAATATTCAGAAACCTTTCACTTGCTCGATCTCCTAACTACTCTGCATGTGCCTTAGTATCTTCAATTCACAATCCTAGATCCTAATCAATCAACTTCTTAATTCTTAATTAAGTTTTGGGCTGAGGGTTGGGGTTCAACTTTTCAAAAATGATTTTCATATTTGTAAAATATTTTTACAACATGGTTCTATCAATCAAGTTGCATGTATGATTCATAATGAATATGCAAGTAAAATAAACATAAAACTACTTTAGATCTAATCTAAATAGGTTCATGTAATTGAAATAGTTTCAATAATAATCAATCATAAATCTTCTTAGATCAAATCTAACATATTTATGATGATTAAAATTAAATTAAAATATTTTTAATCAGATCATAGAATCTCTTAGATCTAATCTAAAATTTTATGATCAATATTTTATATCAACACATACTAAGATAACTTATTTACTGTAAAGGATAAACCTTACAGCTGGACAACCTTATGGCAGTCCATGCAATCTAAAATATTTTATTTTTTATTTTAGATTTAATAATTAGATTATAAATTAGATCTAATCTAAGAAATAATCTAGACATGCATAAAAATCATGTAATAAGAACCTGGCTCTAATACCAATTGAAGAAATCAGATCTAGGGTTTCATAAGTAGATCTTAAAACTTTTTCAAGATCTAGCAGTGAAAAACTTAAAAAAATCTAAAACTTATTTAAATAACCATGTAAACACCTAGATCTCAGATCTATTGCATGATTAAGGAATGATATTAAATCAAAAATTAAAATCAAATAAGAAAGAAAAAGGTTGATCAAATCAACCTAGATCTACACTACATCAAATGCAGGTATGAAGTTTATAGATCAAATCTATTACCTAAGCAAGTTTAGATATTCTAACTTACTGATCCAGGCTTGAGGATGAAGTCACAAGCTGCACATGCATCCAGCCTCCAGGAGTCATCCACACGAGCCTACAATCTTTGATCTGAAGTCCAATGCAGGAAATCAGCACGGCATGCTAGTACTATGCTGATCCTTCTTCGACAATCGATCTAATACTTTCTTCTTCAAAATTTAGACTCTCCAAAAAATGAGAAGAAAAATGAGAGTTTTCTGATTTGAGATGCTCTCAAAAAAACTCAAAAAAAAGGAGGAGAGATTAAAAATAAAACAACCCTAGAAGAAGACCCTCTTCTTCTTCTCTTTTCTCTCACCTAGACACCTAGTTTGGTGCCTATGGAACCCCCACGCCTAAGGATCCTCTTCCTCTAATTTTTGCACACCCCAAACCTCTCCCAAAGCTCTATATTTTACAAAAAAATTAGAACAAAATTCATCCAATAAATTGGGAAAAAAGAAGAGTCCAAGTTAGGTCAAATTCCTAGACTAGAAATATCCAAACATGGGAAGTTGTTGAGGTGCCCAACTCCTGGGTACCTCCTCCATAATTTTTGGTGTGGACTAGCAAGGGAGGGTGCACCAAAAGGAGATTATTTTCATGGAATAAGAGAAGAATTAATTAAAAGAGAGGGAGGCACTCAAGGGAAGATGTCTGGTACCAAAGGATAGTAAGTTGCTTGCAAGTCACTGAGGTGATCTCAAGTCTAAGGGATACTTATACCTATATCCCATCAGAGACATTCTCGATAGTAGAATGCTCTGGAGTTGGTCACGTTCAATGATGATGTACTCATACATCTCACCTATATGCCATACTAGTGTCTCCATACTCCTTGGTTAAGAGGACAACCAACCTATATGGCATATAGCGACCTATGCTCGATAGACACTATCGTCCTAATTAACAGTCTATCATTTGGTCATGAACAAATTTAAGGACTAATCAATAAATTCTCTCTTTATCAAAACTAAACAGTCCTAAGAATTTTATTATAACAATGGAGTTCGTTAGAAGATATAAACTTATGATGAGAAAGATGCCAAAATATTTTTATTAATTAATAAATCAATTATAATTATAAAATAGCTCAACCATCAATAGGCTGATGATTGGCTTTGGAACATAATTTCTAATATGATGAACATCTTTTGTTCATCAGCATGGTAGAAATAGTATCCTCTGATCTCTTTTGGGTATCCTATAAATGTGCACTTGTCAGACCTAGGTCCAAGTTTATCTATAATTAACCATTTGACATAAGCTAGGCACCCCCAAACCCTAAGGTGTGAAAGTGCTGGCTTACGCCTTGTCCATATCTCATATAGAGTCTTAATTACAGACTTACTTTGAATTCTTTTTAATAGATAACAAGCTGATTCGAGTGCATATCCCAGAAGGATATTAGCAAGCTGGCAAAACCCATCATGGATCGGACCATGTCTATCAAAGTTTGATTCCTTCTTTCAGACACACCATTATGTTGTGGTGTTCCTAAAGGAGTCCATTGGGAGAGAATCTCATTCTCTACTAGATATGTAAGAAACTCACCGAAAAGGCATTCTCCTCTTTAGTTAGATTGAAGAGTTTTAATACTCTTTTTAGTTTATTTTTCTACTTCACTTTGGAATCATTTAAATATTTCAAAATAGTCCGACTAATGTTTCATCAGATAGACATATCCACATCTGGATAGATCATCTGTGAAAGTGATGAAGTAGATATATCCACCTCTAGCACTTATGCTCATTGATCCACATACATCAGTATATACTAGACCTAAGAGCTCTATCGCTCTCTCACCTTTTCTAGTAAAAGACGACTTGATCATTTTACCAAGAAGATAAGACTCATAGGTTGGAAGTGATTTACAATCACTGACTTCGAGGATTCTTTCTTGAGTCAACCTATTTATCCATTCTTATTTATATGACCTAGCCTACAATGCCATAAATAGATATCTGACACACTATCAAATCTAGGATGCTTGCCAGTGGAATAAACTACATTAACAAGTTATGATAACATATACACACCATTGTTCAAATATCTAGAAAAAATAGTAACACCATTCATAATGATATTACAAACTTATTTCTTTATTGATATTTCATAATCATTTTTAGCCAGAAGGCCTATAGGAATAATATTTTAAAAAAAAATTGGGATAGAAATGACAATCACTAAGAATAACGATATGGGACTCAAATACAAGTTTTAGAATTCCTAAAGCTAGAACTGGAACTGATCTTCCATCTCCAATATTCAGAAACCTTTCATCTTGCTCGAATCTCCTACTACCTGCAATCCCTACAATGAATTACAAATATAATAAGAGCTATTGGTATCCAATACCCAGTCAGTAATATCATAAATAGAAAAATTACAAGGAGTTATCATATAAATACCTTGCCCAGCAATAGCTTGCTTCATTCTCTGTCTGTTCGGATCTAGAGAGGTAATGTACTGAGGACAGTTTCTTTCCCAATGCACTCACTTCTTGTAAAAGAAGCATTCAGTTTGACTCTTATCAGGCTTGATCTTTTTGGTCTAGTCCTACACAGATATCCTAGCCTGAACTTGTACCTTCTTAGCTTTCTTCTTGTTGTTCTTCTTTCCTTTCCTAAAGGGTTGAGAACTAGAAGATGAACCTTCCACTAAGTTCACCGACTCCTTGTAGAGTTGGTGATCCTTCTCAAAGTTCTGAAGTAACCCCAGTAACCCATGATAGTCTACTTCAGGCTTTGTCATTCTAAAATGAGTAAGAAATGGGAGAAAAGACTTGGACAATGAGTTCAGTATTGCATCCTTCCCAAGCTATTTATACAAAGAAAAATTGAGCTTGCTCAATCGCTCTATCAACTCGATCATGTACAATACATCATCAGTGATAGAGGCACTATCCCGCATTCTAGCATTGAAGTTGGCACAACTAGTCTGGTGCCTCTCCACATCATCGGGTGTGCCAAAGGAATCCTCTAACACTTGAAGCATGTCCTTTGGCTGAGCTATCTCAAATCTATGACTGAACTCATCGCTCATGGCAGCCAGCATGATGCAGCACATCGTGGTCTGATCACTATGTCTCTGATTGTACCACGTGCATTGGCAACTGGCTCCTCAAGTGCAGGATCCATCAGCACATATAGGATCCATTCATGCTCCAGGACTACCTTCAACTTTCGATACCAGCAATCAAAGTTGGATCCCACCAACTTATCATTATCCAACAATGATCGGAGTGATAGAAAAGTGGCCATATCTGCACCAAGAAAAAATCATAACCTAATTAGTAATTGATTGATCAAATCTAAAGATTTAGACTTTAATCAAAAGGTTTTTCCACTATTTTATTCAAATTGGTAGTCTCTACCTCTAATTTAAGGAATTATCCTAATTTTTTAGTGGGTACTAGAATCCACATAGACTACACACGAGCCCAAATTTGGTTGGCCAACCCATGTGCATCTAAGGGTAGGTTCATAGATAATTATTTCTCTAAATAATTTTTTAGTAATTAAATTTTGCCCTAGTCCATAATCAGTAGGCTTTGGCCTCAATTGAAAAGGTTCGATTAAGTCCAACCATTAACATGATCATACTTGGTCCATCTAACTAATGAATGATTAGGCTCACTTTGATTAGCTAACCTAATCACCATTTAGAAAGATGTAACCAAGAAATCATATAATGAATGATAATTCCATCAGCTGATAAGCATCAGGCCTTTGGGCCTCCAATGATTATCCAATAGATGGACCCATTATCATCCACTTAATGGGAGGCTATGATCTAGTTATCACCAAAATTAATTTATTTTAATGACCTAATAATTTTAAAGGATTTAATTTTTAAGGAAGAAGAAAGGTCAGATGAACAAGCTTATCATGATTCTCCCACTGACTTCACGAAGTCAGCTTAAGGGAGACCATTAATAGGCTAGTCAAGGAGCACCTAAATCAATCATACTGATTTACCTAGCTAACATGGGTCTGCTTGAATAGTCAAGTGATCCGATCAAAACATAATTTCACCAAGAGGCCAAGTAAGTTCGATCAGTGGGAGGGTCTGCCAAAGCTTGCTTTAGATACCATCAGAAATGGTCAGGTAAGTGGACTGCCAATTAAAGATCACTAGTTTGGTTTACCTTAAACACCAACTAGTTTAATTAGTTTCAATTAGATCAATCTAACAGTTCATGCTAGACCTCGTAGCCAAGAATCAAGTCCATCTTGGGTCTCGTTAAAGATATGGACTTGACCAACTACAACTATTGTAATTGATCTAGAGAATCCTTGACCTAATCTAAGATAATAATTGATTAGATTTAGTCAATTTTTTAATTAAGTCCATTCTTTAATCTAACCCTAGGTCTAATCCAATTAATGGACCTAATTTTTACTAACCCATTAAACCTAATGTGTTATGATTCGTATCTTAGAATCTTTAATTTACAATCCTAGATCCTAATCTAACAACTTCTTAATTCTTAATTAAGTTTTGGACTAAGGATTGGAGTTCGACTTTTCAAAAATAATTTTTATATTTATAAAATATTTTTATAATATGGTTCTATCAACCAAATTACATGTTTGACTCATAAACAAAATGTAAGTAACATAAACATGAATCTACTTTAGATCTAATCTAAACAGGTTCATATAATTGAAATAGTTTTAACACCAATCAATCATAAATCAACCTAGATCAAATATAACATATTTATGATGATTAAAATTAGATTAAAATATTTTTAATCAGATCATAAAATTTTTTAGATCTTATCTAAAATTTTATGATCAATGTTTTTGATCAGCACGTACTAGGACAACCTTTTCACTGTATGGGATAAAGCTTACGGCAAGACAACCATATAGCAGTCCATGCAATCTAAAAACTTTAATTTTAGATCTAAAACTCTTTTAAATATATTAAATTATAAATAAAATTAGATCAAATCTAATAAATTTATGATTAGAAATAAATCATCACGATCTAGGATAATCCTTTTACTGTAAGGGATAAATCTTACAGCAGGACAACCTTATAGCAATTCTTGAGATCTAAATTTTTAATTTTAGATTTAATAATTAGATTATAAATTACATATAATTCAATAAATAATCTAAACATGCTCAAGAAAATCATGTAATAAGAGCCTAGGCTCTGATACCAATTGAAGGAACTAGATCTAGGGTTTCACAGGTAGATCTTGAAACTTTTTCAAGATTATATAGTGAAAGACTTAAATAAATTAAATATTTATTTAAATAAATACAAAAATATTCTAGATCTAAGATTTATTATATAATCAAGGTTTGATATTAAATCAAAAATTAAAAATATAAAAGAAAAATTAACATGTTGATCTCATCAATATGCTACAATACTACATCTAATGTAGCTATGGAATAACAGATTAGATCTGATACCAGAGCAAGTTAGATGTTCTAACTTACTGATCCAGACTTAAGAATGAAGTCATGAGCCACACATACATCTAGCCTCTAGGAGTACTCCACATAAGCCCACGAATATGATCTGAGATCCTAATGAAGGAAATCAGCACAACATGCTAGTACTGTACTGATCTCTCTTTGACGATCGATTTGATACTTTCTTCTTCAAGATTTGGACTTCTCAAATATTAGAAGAAAGAAGAGAGATTTTATATTTGAGACTCTCTCAAAAAATCTCAAAAGAAGGAGGAGAAGAGAAAATCAAAACAGCCCTAGAAGAAGACCCTCTTCTTCTTCTCTTTTCTCTCACCAAGACACCTAGTTTGGTGTCCATGGAATCCCCATTCTCAGAGGTTTTCTCTCCATAATTTTTACACACCTCAAAGCTCTCTTAATGTTCTATATTTTACAAAAAAATTAGATCAAAATTCATCCTAAATTTATAGAAAAAGAAGAGTCCTTGTCTAGGTTAAAAACTAGACAAGGAAGGACTAGTTTTAGCAAGAGGTTGGGACACCCAACTCTTGGACACCCCTCCTCTGATTTTTTTGGTGAATCCAATAAAAATACATGCACAAAATTCCTTCTTTCTCACATAAAATAAGAGAGAAAAAAATAGAAAAGGGGAGGCACACATAGAAGGAGGTGTTTTGGTTTATAAGGATTTTATCTTATAGAATCCTAGATCAAAAATAAACTTCTCCTTTTGACTTGATCAACCACCAAATTACCATATGAGAAAGAGAGGGAGAGAGGAGGAATGTGTGAATATTAGGGGATAGAGAATTTCTATGAAAAATTTCTAAAAAATGTGCATGGGGGGCATGGAGGGCTAAGGTGGCGCAAGGTGGAATCCTAGTCTCACTAGGATTCCATCTATGACTTGGTCAAACATGGTTTCTCAAACCAAATTAAATCAACACCAAGTTAATAAAATTAAATTAGGTTCTAACTCAATTAAAGATTTAATTAAATTAGATCAAATTTAATTCAATTCTAATTTAATTTTTTAATCAAATTAAAAAATTGGGTTGACCTAAGTCCTAGTTGAACTAGGACTAGTTTTTTCTTGCACTTGGCTTATCCAATAAGCCAATTGGACTTGATCCAATCAAGCACAAATTAAGTTTAATTAAATTATATTTAATTAGACTTAATCTCAGTCTTTTAGCTTAATTAAATTAAGTCAATTAGCAATCGAATTGCTAATCGATCCTCCTGCAATGCTTGCACTAGGTTAAACATCAATCGTATTGATTGTTTAAACCTAGAACGATTCTCAATCATTGATCAACCATTCAATTAGATCATGAGCTCTAATGTGTGTGACCTCATAAGTCCAAACCTAAGTTAGCAGCATAGAAATAAATTTTTGTACCAATCGAAGTAACCATCTAGCAATAGTACCCGACGGTTAGATAGGTTGAATGTGTAGAACAACATCCTTAGAACCCATGCAGATATAGTTTTCATATAATTCATCCTCTTGATCAATATGCTCGTAGGATACCTCAGAGTTCAACTATCAACTTTGATTAGGTTGTCCACATTATATTTTAAAATATTAAATTCATCTGATAGATTATCCTGACCAAGGTTTTGCTATATTGAAATACAGTGATACACTATTCTCCAACTCTTGGAGTGGTCAATCCCATCTTGATCACATACCAACTTTGCAAGTACTTGACTATGCCCAAAAGTCTTTCATTACTAAATTAGAAATTCAGTTAGTCTGATACCAAAGCACAGTGAGTTGCATGCAAGTCACTGAGGTGATCTCAGGTCTAAGGGACACATATCTATATCCCATCAGAGATATTCTTGATAGTAGAATGCTCTAGAGTTGATCATGTTCAACAATGATGTATCCATACATCTCATCTATATGTCATACCAGTATCTTCACATTTCTCGGTTTAGAGAACAACCAATCCATATGGCATACAGCGACCTATGCTCAATAGATGCTGTCGTCCTAATTAACAACCTATCATTTGATCGTGATCAAATGTAAGGACTAGTCAATAAATTCTCTCTTTATCGAAGCTAAAAAGTTCTAAGAACTTCATCACATTAATGAAGTTCATTAGAAGGTGAATACGTTATGGTGAAAATGCTAAAAATATATTTTATTTATTAATGAATCAATTATAGATACAATGTAGCTTAACCGTCAACAGGCTGATGATTGACTTTGGAACACATTTTCCAACACTTCACCCATTCTAACTCTTTAGTCAAAAGATGCTTGTTTCTGATATAGTCCATAGAGTCCTTTTTATGGACCTATCGAAGATGGGTGATCTCAATCATGGCTTTCAAATAATGCTTCTCCAATTCCTAAAGTTTGCCCCTTACCTTCTTCAAGCTTTTCTTAGTCTGATGATCCTCCTTCTACAAATCTCTAGTAATAGATTTCAAAGGAACACCTTGGGGAAGTGGTGCAGCCTCAGCGGGTGGCAGCAAATCATGGCCACCTTCACTAGAGGTGTTCTAAATGATAAATGTGATACAACATCAAGCAAAAGAAAACTTATCTTCATTTCACAAAATATCTTGAGTACATGAAAGAAAATGAAGAAAAATACATCTATCAAAGATTTTCAACCTCGGAAGGTGGGGAAGTAGGCGAGGTCGGCACCTCCTCGACGACTCCTGGTTCAAGGATAGGCTCTGGAATCACCACGGTAGGATCGAAAGTTTCGGCATCAGGTTTGGTAACTAGAGGGATAGTGTCAGCATGGAAAGATTTTGCCTCATCATCGGGCTCTTCAGTCAAAAAGTCGAGGTCCATGTTAGGGAACCTCTTGGCGATCCTCTTCATGCAGACCTCGAATCCTTTGAGAAAAGCCTCCTATACAAAGGCAATTTTTGTATTCTCCATTATTTTGGAGGACTTAAAGATTTTGACAGCCCACTCCATCTCTGCATCGACCTCCTCCTCGGCCTTTCACCACTTATCTTCCTCCAGGGATAGGGTGGCCCTTAGCCCCACCGACACTTGCTCCTCTCTTCGTAGTGCTTCTTGAAGGTGCTTAGCCTCAACGAAGTGAGATCTTGAAGCTTCCCTCAGACCTTCAACCTCGGCCTGGACTTTCTTGACCTCTACTTAGGCTTCTCAGATAGTCCTCGAAGCCTCGACTTTACAAAGATTTGCCACCTTCGAATGAGCATATAAATAATATCCCAGCTTCAAATAATGAAATAATGGTTATGGCTCCAGGACAGCGACACTCAACTAAGACTCAGAGAAGATTGGACACATCAGGGAAGATCGCGAAAGACTCTTTGAATCATTCCTCGTCGACCTTCTGGATCATTTTCTCCATGATATGGGGAAGGATGCTCCCATCCATCAAGGTTTGAACGACTTTCAAGTCATCCAAGAAATCCTACTCCTGGTTGGAGCTTTCACCATCAAATCTTCCAACGTTTCTCTTAACCTTCCTGGCAGCGATTTTCTTCCTTTTTTCAGCTGCTCTCTCCTACTTGGGGAGTGCGAGGGTATTGGTGTAGCCGAGCAAGATCAGGCTTGGCACAACTGTGATAGCTTCTAGAGCGGGCATGGTTTGGATCGGCATGGCTGAACTTGTTTCTCCGACCTTGGCCCTTTTTGATGGCTCTTCTCTATGACCACCCTTTCTTTTAAGATTCTTGATCCCCTGGGTCAAGCGATTTCATTCTTTTGGGGTTATCTCTGCAATAATAAGAATTAATGTCAGGAAAGAGCACAAGGCAAAGTTATCAAGATATAAAAATCTACCTATTGGATTGAAGGGACTAAGCCCGAAGTTAAACAAGGTATAGTCATCCAGCAAATTGGATACGAGCAGAACTCGGTAGTTTCTAAGCTTATTGGCCAAATCTTGGTCCCTCCTTTCTAGCCCAGGAGCTCAACGGACTAAATCTCTCATATCCCCCCAGGGAGGAAGTCCTAATTCTAAAGAGGAGCATGAGATGAAAAAAAAAATTTTCTTCTAGTTATGAATGGAAGAAGGGATGCCCTTAAGTAACCATTTCTTGCCAAACTGAGGAAAGACATACCACTAATCCTTGGCAGTAGGATGGTATTTGAAAGTGAAGAAGTTGCGAAATAAAAAAATAATGGGTCGAATATCAGCCATAATGCACAAGGAAGGAAATCTTATGATGAACCTAAATGAGTTCGGCACCATAGAAGCAAAAGAAATGTTCAGAAATCTTAAAAGGGCTACCATGAAAGGAGGAATTGGGAGCCAAAGTCTAGCACGAAGGGCCTCGGTAAATAGGCAAACCCAACCTGGAGGATGAAAATAGGCTCGATCACTAGGATCAGAAAGTTTGAGTCATACTCGAAAGGGATCCCAAACTGGATCCTAATCAAAGAAAGATCTTCGTGTCGAAGTTTGCATGGGATGGAGTCAGGGATAAAAGGAGGATGAGATACTTCTACAGATTTAGTGTCCATAAGGGCTTGATCCATCAGGGTCAGTTGGGTCGAACCCCTAGAATTTGTTGACCAAAATCCTTCAGCAAACATTTGGATCAAGCTAAACTTGGAAAAATCCTCCAAAAATCAAGAAAAATAAGGAACAAAAATTCTTTGAAGAAATTGAAAGGATGAGATGCAAAAGACATAGAAATAATCAAGAGAAGGGTTTTAGAACTAACCTAAATTGATCAAGAAGAATGAGGAGACGATGGGTGCAATAGAAATCGAACGAGAAGATGCTTGGGACCAATAAAAATGGTGGAAGAAGTCGAAACTCTCGAGCGAAAGGAAGATGAAAATCAGAGAAAGAAGAAGAAGAACTTAGATGAAATGAAGTCCTGGTGGAAGAAGGCAAGCTTAAATATCCCGAGGAGCCCGAGGTGGTTATGATTGTAGGTCTTCTCTAGCCGATCTTCGTTTGACATGTGCCCCACTCATTATGGTAGAAAACTAACAATTGACAGAACCTTAATGGTGTCGTACCTTGGACAGGGCTTCAGTGAAAATTTTTAAAAAATTATCTTTTTGGATCACCCCATGTTGAAGAAGCTTCGACATTAGTGCAGAAAATGCCAAAGCTCCCCATCATGCGAGTGCAAGAAATCAGAAAAGGACTTCGATAGTCACCTTTTTATACTCTCTTTCTTTGAACTTCGAATTCGAGAGTAAGGAGACTATTGTTGGGGATAAACCCACTCCTACCAAAGTTTGGCTTAATGTCTGGTCCCAAGGTAATCCCAAGATGGCCAACCTTCAACTTGCATCTATCGAATGATCTTCTCAACTACATTAGTTAACTCCAGAGCCTGCAAAGCATTGCAGACCTCACCCAGACGAGCTTGAATAGTAAAAGTAATTATTTTTCATCTGATGGTAAGGCTTGAGTATCAGAACCCAATCATTTCGATCTTGTTCTATGATAAATTATGAAGGCTGCCGAATTCCTTTGCTATAAGTAGTTAATCCTCTCCAATCGAACTCCAATCAGACAAACTTGAACAATGAAGGTAGTCATCTAAGCAGCAAAAGTGCTAAATATTTACTCCCTGAGTAGTCCAGCCTAGCCAACCTAAAAATTGGTCGAACTTCTCTCCAACCAGATATCCTCCAAGCCAAATCTAACCTTCGTAGATTGAGCTTCACGATAAGAATTATGGACTGGTAGAATCCCCCCCCTCCAAATGAACTTCTATACCTTACTGAGAATGGCAGGACTTAGCTTTATTGCATTTAGGATCTCGAGTGTGCAAGCCAAGGTTAATGAAAGGATTTTATCATCAAATTAAGTCCGAACTCCTTCCTAAAGAGCCTAGACACGATTCCAGGTCAATGAATCCACTATCCTTGTCAACCTTCAATCCAGAATAATTATCCAGTTGCAAATGATCTTGAAGACAACTAAATCTTAAAGAAGCAGTTGAGACTCACTAGAATGCTTCGATTGTGCCCACCTATCCCAGCTACCAAACTAAACTCCTTCCAATGGCCAGTTGAAGTCCATCAAATCTCCAAGTCGATCTTCTTCCGGACAAACTCCTTCCAATCGCCAACTAGGCTCCTTTCGATTGATCTCATTTCGGTCGATCTCCTTTCGATCAATCTTTTTTAGTTGAATTCCTGTCGGTGGTCAAGCTATCCGCCTTACATCCTGAGCAGCAATTAAGCGAGCTTGAACAATAGATGGATTTCATCATCTATACAAGATTGACTTCTAGCTCGGTGCATAGCCACAGACCTGTAGACAACCTTGAAGAAGTCTGAACCCCTCTAGAATCATTAGAACATAGAGTTCTTCATTATCTTAGCTTTCTCACTAGTATAATAGTTTCATCCAAACTTCAACTATTAATTTTTAATAGATTGGCATATCACGACAATGGACACCATCCTCCATAACAAACCCCATGTGATCCCGAATGGCCTACTATGGGCAGTTACGACTGTCACCATCAGTTTGTTATAAACTCTACCTATATAAGAAATCCTTCAGATACGTTTCTCTCTAAGCTCTTATCTCCTCCTAGGAGCTCTATAAAAATTCTCTAAGCACTCCATTTCTGTTGGTCAGAAGAGCTAACTTGATCGTCAGAGGATCCTGCTGGAGCCACCCTGACTTCGGTTAGGACTTATTTTGCAGGTCCCTAGTGGCAACCTCGACCTCTCCAACTCTAGCTTGTTTCGGCGTTAACCAAATTCTGCACCAACAGAACCTTTTGATGCAACCAACTGTATGATTGGGTTCTTCTATCATGAGCCCCAATAGGATCTAGATCAAGGTAAACTTATCAGATCCAACATCTATCATATGATTGAATTATTCGATTCAAATTCGATGTGAAATTCTAATAGAAACTTCTTTCTATTATTTAATACTACCATGGCTATAGGCTTTAGGACTTAATCTTATGATTATCATAGTAGTACTCCTCTATTGAGATTGATAGATCCCATCTTAGTGCGATCCAATTCCTACAATGAACATACCATAGCCAATATACACCTTAAAATTTTAAATAGCTAGGAGATCGAATTATGGTATAGTCAAACTATAACACCCTTAAGGTAAACTGTTGATGCACCTCGGGTTAAAGAACCAGACACACAACTACAGCATCGAGCTAGTCATCAACGAGAAGGTAGACTCCCTATAAATGTTCGAAGTGGTCACACTCAATACTCTTGTTCTCAACAAGCACCTGTACTCTCGCTTCAATATCTCCACACTATAAATTCAAGATTCATTAACCTAAAAAAGCGATCATATACCAATCTTCTAAATTGATCACCATCCTCGTGATGATCCTACGATCGAGAGTAGTTTATGAGTTAATTATGATAATACATATCTCAAATTCTCAACACTTGAGAATATATATTATCATATCCATTAATCTCATAGATGTATCACTAATACTTATTACATATATATGATAGAAGAAATAATCTATTTTATTAATTATAAGTTAAAATTATAAAAATATTCCTATAAAGTATTTACAAGTGTAGGCCAATCTGGCTTTTAAGGCATACATCTAACAAGAACAACATAGGACACATGATGCAAAAGTCCAAGCCCAATTGAATTTAGCTAGGGATAGTTTTAGTTCTTGGCAATAGAGTCAAGAAATGCAATGTAAAGAGCTTGCTAGGTGGATAATTCATGAGGAATAACCATTTATAAGAGCTAAGTTAGAAAAATTAGAGCAATATATCCAATGGGGTCTACAACCCCAGCATAGATGAATTAATAAGAAAATAATTCATAGAGAAGCAATGAAGCAATATATTGAAATAAGAATTGAGCTTCAAAAATTATTAGAATCCTTAAATTATAGGGTATCAATGACCTATGATATTTGAACTGCTGATTACCAAAATGCTAGTTATATTTGTTGCACTGTACATTTTATAGACAATGAATGGAATATAAATAAAAGAATTCTGAATTTTAAACTACTAGAATTTCCACACACTGCACCTATAATTTCAAATGCTATAATGGCAATTACAATATATTATGGCATTCAGAATAAGATATTATCTATTACATTCAATAATATATCTAATATATGAAGAAAAATCCTGATTTTCTGGATCAGGTTCGTTCAGATCTGATTGGATCGAGAGGCATATTTCAAAAATTTTCTCTTAAATCCTAATCAGATCTAACACTTTTTAGATCTAATTTTATAATATGATAAATAAAAAAATTAAATTAAATTAATTTTGAATTAATTTTATCTTGATTCTAGATAATCTGATTATCCGTTGATGATCCTACCAAAGCCCTGAGATTCTGGATCTAGCCATGCAAGCGCCTGACCTCTATCGGTATCCACTCATACTGGATCTAGAGATCTTCTCCTTCTCTTTTTTTTCTTCAAAAATTAGATCTAGATCTGATTTGGAGGATCTTCAAAACTTCTTCTGAAGATTACCCGTCGTCTCTACAGTAGTGTTGCCTTCTTCCTTTTTCGTCAGCCTTTTCTTGCCTTACTCGCACTAGTCTAAAGCCCAACTGCCTTGGGTGTGGAGAGGAGAGAGAGGGCTAGATGATGGCATGGAGAAGGGAGAGGGGCAAACTTGGGGCATGGCTAAGAGGAGGAGATCTTAGAAGTGGGCACAGACGGGGTCTATTTATAGACTCTGCTGCACCATGCAGTGCTGCATCACCCTGGCAAATCACGTTGCTTTGTGCAATCAGATCTAAATCTAATTGATGGAATGACATCACCTAATCCAATTAGATGAGAGACCCATAGGTTCATTCTTAGATGGTGCTTAAGACTGGTCAAAGTAGATACCTAAGCGCCACCTAAGTAGAAACCAAGAAGCAACCGAGAGTCCCATCCGTATGGGACTCCAGCATCCCTATCCATGGATGCATGCCATCCTAGGCATGCACCCCCTTCTTTTTAATTTTCAGAGAGGAGATAAGCCTCTATCTACTCTCCAATAAGTGCATAACACATGGGTAGATGTCCAAGGGTCAAAGGTCAACATTTGACTAAGTCAAAGTATAAGAATTAGCAGGTGATGGAAAATGATAGGTGTTGTCTTAAATTTATCTCATAAATTAAGACAATTCTTTTTTGACTTGGACAAGCTCCAGTCAGACCAGGTAAAGATACCTGAGTGAGCACAAACTCATTTGGCTCAGTCGAGATAACTTTTGTCATAGAAAAAGAAGAACGTTAGGCTCAATCATGTGCTAGCACGATTTTCTTGAACCTAATTGAATCTTATTCAAATCAATTAAATTTAATTAGTCCAATTGATGATATCCAGATCCAAATCCTAGTTTGTGTGATCCAGTTAGGTTCAGTTATGTATGGTAATGGGATATATCATGATCTTCATCATTGACATCATCGAAACTCTTTTCGATGGATCAGAACTCTTCTAATTCAGACAACTTAGAATGATCGATCATCTAAATCATTCTAATTGCTCCAAAAATCCACCAGTGACACCTAGCAGCATATGGTGGCAACCCATCAAAACTAAAAAATGAACCTCTCGATGTAGCTACTTGTGTGATTAAGTTCTTCTATCTTGAGCTTCAATCATATTAGGGTTAAGGTGAACTCGTCAAATCCTAATTTCTATCATATGATTTAATCATTCGATTCAAGTTCGATGTGAAAATCTTAATAGAAACTCTTTCTATTATTTTACTCTCTGCCATGGCCATGGGCTTATGGACTTGATTCTCATGATCATCATAGGGCTGCTCCTCATCCACTGAGGTAGATAGATTCCATCTTGGTGCAATCCAATTCCTATAATCAACATGCTATAGCCAACATACACCTCAGGATTCCGAATGGCTAGGAGATCAAGTTATGGTATAATCAAACTATAACACCCTCAAGGTGAACTGCCGATGCACCTCAGATCAAAGAACCAGACACACCATTGCAGCTTTGAGTCAGTCATCGACGAGAAGGTAGACTTCCTTATGACTACTCGAGGTGGTCACGCTTAGTGCCCTCGTTCACTAACGAGTACCTGTACTCTCGCTCTGGTGTCTCTACACCATAGACTCAAGATTCACCTACTATAAAGAAGCGATTGTACACTAACCTTCCAGATCAATCACCATCCTCATGATAATCCTACGGTCAGGAGCATTTTATGAGTTAATAATGAAGATTGTTGTCTTAAATTTTCAACTCTTGAAAATAAGAATTATCATTACCATTAACTCAAGGGATGTATCACAGACAATAAATACATATATGTGATAGAAAATAATCTATTTTATTATTTTTAGTCAAAATTATAATTTTGCCCCTAGAAGTGTATTACAAGTGTCAGCCAATTCTGGCTTCTAAAGCACACATATCTAACAAACTTTCACTTGACCTAAAGCCAATTGGCTACAAATCTAAGTCCCATGTTCTCAAGATGGGCTTCGATCTTCTGCTGGCCCAATGGCTTTGTAAGCAGGTTCACCGCATTATCTACGGAGTCGACTCTCTTGACCTTGACGTAACCCTTCTTGAGGTAATCGTGGATGAGGTAGTATCGCCGCTCGATGTGCTTGGATTTCTAGTGAGACCTCGGCTCCATAGCAAGTGCTATGACACCATTGTTGTCGCAGTACAGAGGAATGGCATCTAATGGCATCACTTCGATCTCTACGGTAAACTTCTTATACCAGAATGCCTCCTTTGCAGCTTCTGATGCAGCGATATATTCTACTTCCATAGTTGAATCTGCTATCACTTTTTGTTTGAAACTTTTTCAACTGACAGCTCCACCATTGCACACAAACAAACTCCCAGATGTCGACTTTCGATCATCTACATTGGACATAAAATCCGAGTCCATATACCCCTGGACTTGGAGTTCTCCATTGCCAAAGATCAGTAACATATCCTTAGCTCTTCTTAAGTACTTCAGAATACATTTCATAGAAGTCCAGTGTTCTTCATCGGAATATGACTGATATCTGCTTATGACACTCATGACATGGGCTATATCAAGTCGTATACATAACATGGCATACATGAGGCTCCCTATTGCTCAAGTATAAGGGATCTTGCTCATGCGTTCTATTTCCTCAGGTGTGCTAGGGCACATCTTCTTGGAAAGATGAATGCCATGCTTGAAGGGTACTAAACCCCTCTTAGAGTTTTTCATACTAAACCTTTTTAGTACTTCCTCTATGTACATCTTCTGTGAAAGTCCTAGCACCCTATTTGGTCTATCTCTATAGACCTTAATTCCTAGAATAAAGGATGCTTCTCCTAGATCTTTCATGGAGAATTCTTTAGATAACCACATTTTAACTGTGGTCAACATGGGAATATCATTCCCAATAAGGAGGATGTCATCCACGTATAATACGAGGAAGACAACAGCGCTCCCACTGACCTTTTTGAAGACACATGGCTCCTCCTCATTTTTGATGAAATCAAATATTTTGATCACATCATTAAAATGAGTATTCCAGCTCCGAGATGCTTGCTTAAGTCCATATATGGACCTTTGCAGCTTGCATACCTTGTGATCATCATCACTGGATGTGAAACCTAGCGGCTGTTCCATATAGATATCTTCCTCAAGATATCCATTTAAGAATGCCATTTTTACATCCATTTTGCCATATTTCATAATCAAAATAGGCTGCAACAGCAAGCAATGTGTAGATAGATTTTAGCATAGCTACTGACGAAAAGGTATCCTGATAGTCAATGCCTTCACGTTGACTATAACCTTTTGCCACTAATCTAGCCTTGAATGTCTCCACATTTCCCATCTGCACCAATCTTTCTCTTGTAGATCCATTTACACCCAATAGGTACTATACCTTCTGGTGGATCTACCAAGGTCCAGACTTGGTTTGAGTGCATTCGAGTCAATTTCTGACTTCATTGCCTCTAACCATTTCTCAAAGTCGATATCTGATATCGCTTCATTATAGGTTTTGGGATCATCACCATGAACCCCATTACCTATGAGGAACATTTTCTCTACATCCTCTGAAATAGTACCTAAGTACCTCTCAGGGGGATGGAAAACCCTTTTCGATCTACGAGGTGGAGGAGGTAGTGTATGGATTGGCTTAACCTGATTTGGTTCCATTTGGTCCTTAGCTCGTTGCTCTTGTGAGACTTTCTCATCGAGCTTGATCTACTTTCCAATGCCGCTATCTTGAATAAACTATTTTTCAAGA
Source organism: Cocos nucifera (assembly GCA_006176705.1). Taxonomy (NCBI): domain Eukaryota; kingdom Viridiplantae; phylum Streptophyta; class Magnoliopsida; order Arecales; family Arecaceae; genus Cocos; species Cocos nucifera. The sequence continues at coordinate 84,417 of QRFJ01000351.1, read as the reverse complement.
AAGATGGCATGTCGACTCACAATCATATTGTGATCTTCTGGAATGTAGAAATAATATCCTAATGACTCTTTAGGATATCCTATGAATCGAGCTCTAAAGGACCTAAAGTCTAACTTGTCTGCTTGTTGTCTTTTGACATGAGCCAGACAATCCCAAATTCTGAGATGACTCAGACTTGGTTTCTTACCATGCCATATCCCATACGATGTGGTAGGAATGATTTTAGAAGAAACCATATTCCATAAGTATATTGCAGTTAACAAACAGTATCCCCAAAGAAAATTAGGGAGGTCTGTGAAGCTCATCATGGATCAGACCATATCTAATAGGATCCGATTCCTCCGTTCTAAAATCTCGTTGAGTTGAGATATTTCTGATGGAGTCTATTGAGAGACTATGTCATTTTTCTTGAGATAGTCTAGGAATTTCTGACTAAGGTATTCACCTCCTCGATCTGATCAAAGAACCTTAATAGGTTTTCCAATTTGCTTTTCTACTTCATGTCTGAATTCTTTGAACTTTTTAAATGCTTCAGACTTATGTCTCATAAGATACACATACCCATACCTTGATAAATCATCGGTTAAGGTTATGAAGTAGACTAAATAGCCTCTAACTGGCACATCGAATGGGTCGCACACATCTATATGTACTAGGGCAAGAAGATCCATGGCCCTTTCCTCATGTCCTACAAAAGGAGCTTAGTCATTTTGCCATGAAGATAGGATTCACAAATTGGATATGACTCAGAAGTCAATGGACTCAATAGCCCAATTTTCTTCAATTTGTTAACCCTATCTTCTGCTATATGACCTAATCTTAGGTGCCACAGATATCTATCATTAAGACTATCCTTAGGACATTTTGATTTTATGGCATTCACATTTTGCTCGAAGTTAAAAATAGATACATCAACATGTAACTGTTAAAGACCGTTAATAAGGAAACCATTTGCAATTTTATTTCTTTCATAAAGAATGTTACAATGGTCCTTAAGAAAACTAATTACATAGCCTTCTAATGCAAGGCAAGAAACAGAAATCAAATTCTGCTTGCTGTAAGCACATAATAACAGTCTTTTAATACTAAGTCTAAACCAGATGGTAGTCGAAGAGGATATGTTCCCACGGTCACGGTAGCAACCTTGCTCCATTTTTGATAGGTAGGATTATCTCACCATCCCTCAGCCTCCTGCTATCCTCAAGACCCTGCATAGAAGTGCACAAGTGAGCACTAGAACTATAGTCAAGCATCCAACTGGATGCAGAAGAAATCATAACGTTAGACTCAATAACGAGCATACCTCCAGAAGGACCAGCCTCCTTATTCTTTAGGGTGGTCAGGTATGTAGGGCAGTTCCGCTTTCAGTGGCCGTCATTGTTGTAATGGAAATACTTTTCTTTATCAGCGGCCTTCTTCAGCTCTACCTTTTTTTTTCTTTCCTCCTTCCATCTTCTGCTTTTTCATAGACTTCTTTTTTCCAAAAGACTTTCTCTTGGAAGAAGTCCATTCCATAGCAAGTACTGAGCCTTTAGAACCTTTCACGGAAAGCTCAGCAGTAACCAGCATGTTCATAAGTTCGACCAAGGAATTTTAATATTTATGCATATGGTAGTTCATGATAAACTGCCCATACACATCAATCAAGGATTACAAAATTATGTCATTCTGTAGTCCAAATGATGATCCTACGGTCAGGAGCATTTCATGATTAACAATGAAGATTCTTGTCTTAAATTTTCAAAACTCTTGAAAATAAGAAATTATCATTACCATTAACTCAAGGGATGTAAATCATAGACACTAAATATACATATGTGATAGAAAATAATTATTTTATTATTTTTAGTAAAATTATAATTTTGCCCCTAGAAGTGTATTACAAGTGTCGGCCAATTCTGGTTCTAGGGCACACATATTTACCAATTTACTACTAACTTTCTTTGCTGAAACCAATCATTAAATCCAATTTTTAGATGGTGAGTATTTACATATTAGATGTGTATGTAATATACTTAACTTATGTATACAAGATTGGTTATGTTTTTTAATCGCTTAATCACTGAATTAGAAATGCCATCCAATTTATCGAGCATTCACCTTTGAGAAAACAAGATTTCAAGCAATTGTATAACTCCCACTGTAAGGCATACAACAAATTTAAACTTGATATTGTGCATAGATGGAATTCCACATATCTTATGTTAAGTAGTGCATTTGAATATTCTGAGTTGATAAATACTTTTGTAAATTCTCGATTGTCTTTTAAGGTACATCTAACTTTTGAGGATTGACGTCTTGCCAAAATTTTACAAGCTTTTTATAAATATTTTTTAATGCAACAAATTTTCTTTGGTGTATATTATTCCACTTCTTATGAATTTTTGATATATATTATTCATATTGTTAAAAAATTTTCTTTATATAGAAATGATGAAACTTTAGCCCCCTCTTGTTCATGCAATGTAGGCCAAGTGGAGAGAATACTGGCCTAGGTTAAGTATTATATACTCTACTGCTGCTATTTTTATTCTAAAATTAAATTGAATGGTGTTCTTTATTTGCTTGATGAATATAATGAGTATATACTGATCGATTCAACTGGTGATAAAAACATAGTTGAATGTTATTTGTATGCCATGTATAGTTTGTATGATGCCAGGTTTGAAGATAAGTAAAATTGGTATAACCATATCTAGACAAGCAAGTATAAGTAGCGAAAAACACAATGTGTTGCAGCGAATAATCAATGACAATGGCAATCAGACGGTAGTTCATCTTCATCATCTCTATCATCGCAATTAAACTTCTACCTCACCAATGATATCACCGTGAAGGAAAATCCTGATTTCCTAGACCAGGTTCGTTCAGATCTTGATCAGATCAAGAGATATATTCAAAAAAAATTTTCTTTGATCCAATAGATCTAAGATATTTTAGATCTAATTATTATTATTTTAGAAATTAAAATAAATTAGATAAATTAAATTAGATTTAATTTATCTTGAAGTGGGTAATCCTATTACCCGTTGATGATCCTGTAGGCAGGCGAAAGATTCGGATCAAGCCACGCAAGTGCCTAGCCTCTATCGATATCCACTCAGGCTGGATCTGGAGATCCTCTTCTTCTCTATCACATCTCTAAAAATTAGATCTGGATCTGATCTGGAGGATCTTCAAAACTCTTTTTGAAGATCAGCAGTTGTCCTATGCAGCAGTGCAGCCTTCTAGCTTTTAGTCATCTTTCTTTGATCTGGATCGCAACACCAAGAAATCCAAACACTTTGGACGTGGAGAGGAGAGGGAGAAGGTGGGTTTGGCATGGAAAAAGAGGGGAGAGGCAGCCTTGGGGCATGGGGAATTATGATTCAATCTCCTTTTGAGTTGGGCGCAGGGTCTTATTTATAGACTAAGCATGATCCAACTCCTCTTCTTCCCAACCAATCACTAAATCTTTGTCAAATTAGATCTAAATCTAATTGGTGGGAATAGAGTCCCCTGAATTCCTCCTTAGAGGGTACCTAAGATCAGTCAAAGTTGGTTCTTAGGAGAACTCTAATTAGAATTCAAAAAGGAGATGGAGTCCTTGTCCAATAGGGACTCCTGGGCGCCTCCAGCACGCCCTCTTTCTTGCCAGGTTCTAGCAGGAGGACAGGCCCCCACCAGCTCTCCAATAGGTGCATGACATGTGGACAGAAGTCAAAGCATCAATGGTCAACATTTGACCAATCAAAGGTAGACTTTTGACCAAAGTCAAAGAACGAGAAATGGTAGGTGACCAAAAATGGCAGGTAATGTCCTACAAAATAAGACAACCTTTTCTGACTTGGACAACCTCCAGTCAGACCATATGAAGGCCTCTGATTGAGTACAAACTCCTTTGGCTCAGTCAGGACAACATATTTGTGATAGCAAAAGAAGAATGTTAGGTTCAATCAAGTGCTAGCACCATTTCCTTGAACCTAATTGAATCTCATTCAGATCAATTGAACTAGATCAGTTCAATTGATGATCACCAAATTTAAACCCTTATTTGTGTGACCCAGTTAGGTTCAGTTCTGTATGGTAATGGGATATGTCATGATATCTATCATCGACATCATCGAAACTCCTTTCGATGGATCAGAACTCTTCAAATTCGAACAGCTAGAATGATCGATCATCTAAATCATTCTAATTGCTCTCAAAATTCACCAGTGATACCTAGTAGTATATGGTGGCAACCCATCAGAGCTGAACGCAAATCTCTTGGTGTAGCTACTTGTATGATTAAGTTCTTCTATCTTGAGCCCCGATCAGATTAGGGTTAAGGTGAACTCATCAAACCCTAGTCTCTGTCATATGATGTAATCATTCGATTTCAAATCCGATGTGAAAACCTAAATAGAAACTCTTTCTATTATTTCACTCTGCCATGGCCATTGACTTCTGGACTTGATTCTCATGATCATCATAGGGCTGCTCCTCTACCACCGAGGTAGATAGATTCCATCTTGATGCTATCCAGTTCCTATAATGAACATGTTACAGCCAACATACACCTCAGGATTCCGAATGGCTAGGAGACCGAGTAATGGTGTAGTCAAACTATAACACCCTCAAGGTGAACTGTCGATGCACCTCAGGTCAAAGAACCAGACACACCACTGTAGCATCGAGTCAGTCATCGACGAAAAGGTAGACTTCCTAATGACTACTCGAGGTGGTCATGCTCAGTGCCCGCGTTCTCTAACGAGTATCTGTACTCTCGCTCTGGTGTCTCCACACCGTAGAGTCAAAATTTATCTACTAAAGAGAAGCGATTATACACCAACCTTCCATATCAATCATCATTCTCGTGATGATCCTATGATCGGGAGTATTTTATGAGTCAATAATGATTATTCATGTCTTAAATTTTCAACTCTTGAAAATGTGAATTATCATTACCATTAACTCAAAGGATGTATCACAGACACTAAATATACATATGTGATAGAAAATAACCTATTTTTTTTAATTATAGTCAATATTATAATTTTGCACCTAGAAGTGTATTACAAGTGTCAGCCAATTATGGCTTCTAGGGCACATATATCTAACAATCTCCCACTTGTCCTAAAGCCAATTAGCTATAAGTCTAAGACCCATCTTCTCAAGGTGGACTTCGATCTTCTGCTGGCCCAACAGCTTTATAAGTGGGTCTGCAACATTATCTATGGAGTTGACTCTCTTGACCTCGACATAACCCTTCTCGAGATAATCGCGGATAAGGTGGTATCACCGTTCATTGTGCTTGGATTTTTGGTGAGACCTTGGCTCCTTAGCAAGGGTTATGGCGCCATTGTTTCCATAGTATAGAGTAATGGCATCTGATGGTATTACTCCAATTTCTGCAGTAAACTTCTTCTACCAGAATGCTTCCTTCACAGCCTCTGATGCAGCAATATATTCTGCTTCCATGGTGGAATCTGCTATCACAGTTTGCTTGGAACTCTTCCAGCTGACAGCACCACCATTGCACACAAACAGACTTCCAGATGTCGACTTTCGATCATCTATATCAGACATGAAATCCAAGTCTATGTATCCCTGGACTTGGAGTTCTCCATTACCAAAGACCAACATCATATCCTTAGTTCATCTCGAGTACTTAAGGATACAATTCACAGAAGTCCAGTGTTCTTCACCTGGATTTGACTGATATCTACTTGTGACACTCACAGCATGGGCTATATCAGGTCGTGTACATAGCATGGCATACATGAGGCTCCCTATTGTAGAAGCATAAGGGATCTTGCTCATGCATTCTATTTCCTCAGGTGTGCTAGGGCACATCTTCTTGGAAAGATGAATACCATGTCTGAAGGGTATTAATCCCCTCTTAGAATTTTTCATACTAAACCTCTTTAGTACTTTCTCTATGTACATCTTCTGTGAAAGTCCAAGCATCCTATTTGGTCTATCCTTATAGACCTTAATTCCTAGAATAAAGGATGCTTCACCTAGGTCTTTCATGGAGAATTCCTTGGACAACCATAATTGACTGTTGTCATCATGGAAATCATTCCCAATAACGAGGATGTCATCAAATGTACAATACGAGAAAGATAATGGCGCTCCCACTGATCTTTTTGAAGACCATGATTCCTAAATTATCTCGTAATCATCTAAAAAATTAAATTTAAATTTGATCTTATCACATAAAATTTAATCTAGACCTATTTGTAGAACTATTCTACAACTTGTCTAAACATGCAACTATTATATCTCATATGGACAAATTAAATTTAATTTATTTTTTATTTTTATATCTGATTATAATATTTATAAGATCAAAAAAATATAAATAAATAGATCAAAAAATTATATTTAATCAAATAAAAAATATGATTATACTAGACTACACAGAATAATTCTATTCCTAGTCTAGTTATGTATCTCATACATATTAGATCTAGATTAATTAATTTTAATTTTCTATTTTTTTAATTTTAGATCTAATCATATCTTATGTGATATCTAAAATTACTAATTAATTAAATTAAATCATATCTAAATAAATTTTATAAGAACCTGGCTCTGATACTAGTTGAAGAAAAATCCTAATTTTTTGGGTCAAGTTCATTCAGATTTGATTGGATCGAGAGGCATATTTTAAAAATTTCCTCTTAGATATTAATCAGATCTAACACTTTTTAGATCTAATTTTATAATTTGATAAATAAAAAAATTAAATTAAATTAAATCTAAATTAATTTTACCTTGATTTTGGATAATCTGATTACCCATTGATGATCCTGCCGAAGCTCTGAGGTTCTGGATCTAGCCATGCAAGCGCCTGGCCTCTACCGATATCCACTCAGGCTAGATCTAAAGACTTTCTTCTTGTCTTTCTTTTCTCCAAAAATTAGAATTGGATCTGATTTGGAGGATCTTCAAAACTTCTTTTGAAGATCACCCATCGTCTCTGCAGTAGTGCTGCCTTCCTCCTTTTTCGTCAGGCTTTTCTTGCCTGACTCACACTAGTCTGAAGCCCAACTACCTTGGGCATGGAGAGGAGAGAGAGGGCCAGATGGTGGCATGGAGAAGGGAGAGCGGCAGCCTTGGGGCATGGCTAAGAGGAGGAGATCTTAGAAGTGGGTGTAGATAGGGTCTATTTATAGACTCTGCTGCGCCATGCAGTGCTGCATCATCCCGGCCAATCATGTTGCTTCGTGCAATCAGATTTAAATCTGATTGGTGGGATGACATCACCTGATCCAATCAAATGAGAGACCCATAGGTTCATTCTTAGATGGTGCCTAAGACTGATCAAAGTAGATACCCAAGGGCCACCTAAGTAGAAACCAAGAAGCAACCTGGAGTACCATCCATATGGGACTCTAGCGTCCCTATCCATAGGTGCACGCCATCCTAGGCATGTGTCCCCTTCTTTCTAATTTTTAGAGAGGGGACAAGCCTCTATCTACTCTCCAATAAGTGCATGACATATGGGCAGATGTCCAAGGGTCAAAGGTCAATGTTTGACCAAGTAAAAGTACAAGAATTAGCAGATGACGAAAAATGGCAGGTATTGTCTCAAATTTATCTCATAAATTAAGACAACCCTTTTCTAACTTGGACAAGCTCTAGTCAGACTAGGTAAAGGTACCTGAGTGAGAACAAACTCATTTAGCTCAGTCGAGACAACTTTTATGATAGAAAAAGGAGAACGTTAGGCTCAATCGTGTGCTAGCACGATTTTCTTGAATCTAATTGAATCTTATTCAAATTAATTAAACTGGATTAGTCCAATTGATGATATCTAGATCCAAACTCTTATTTGTGTGATCCAGTTGGTTCAGTTCTATAAGGTAATGGGATATGTCATGATCTCCATCATTGACATCATCGAAACTTCTTTCGATGGATCAGAACTCTTTTGATTCAGACAACTTAGAATGATCGATCATCTAAATCATTCTAATTGCTCCCAAAATCCACCAGTGATACCTAGTAGCATATGGTGGCAACCCATTAAAATTGAAAAATGAGCCTCTCGGTGTAGCTACTTGTGTGATTAAGTTCTTCTATCTTGAGCCCCAATCAGATTAGGGTTAAGGTGAACTCGTCAAACCCTAATTTCTATCATATGATTTAATCATTCGATTCAAGTCCGATGTGAAAACCTTAATAGAAACTCTTTCTATTATTTCACTCTCTATCATGGCCATGGGCTTATGGACTTAATTCTCATGATCATCATAGGGCTGCTCCTCATCCACCGAGGTAGATAGATTCCATCTTGGTACAATCCAATTCCTACAATGAACATGCTATAGCCAACATACACCTCAGGATTTCGAATGGCTAGGAGATCGAGTCATGGTGTAGTCAAACTATAACACCCTCAAGGTGAACTACCGATGCACCTCAGGTCAAAGAACCAGACACACCACTGCAGCTTCGAGTTAGTCATCGACGAGAAGGTAGACTTCCTTATGACTACTCGAGGTGGTCATGCTCAGTGCCCTCGTTCTCTAATGAGTATCTGTACTCTCACTCTGGTGTCTCTACACCATAGACTCAAGACTCATCTACTATAAAAAAGTGATTGTACACAAATCTTCCAGATCAGTCACCATCCTCATGATGATCCTACGGTCAGGAGCATTTCATGAGTTAACAATGAAGATTCTTGTCTTAAATTTTCAACTCTTGAAAATAAGAATTATCATTACCATTAACTCAAGGGATGTATCATAGACACTAAATATACATATGTGATAGAAAATAATTTATTTTATTATTTTTAGTAAAAATTATAATTTTGCCCCTAGAAGTGTATTACAAGTGTCGGCCAATTCTGGCTTCTAGGGCACACATATTTAACAATTTACTACTAACATTTCTTTGCTGAAACAATCATTAAATCCAATTTTAGATGGTGAGTATTTACATATTAGATGTGTATGTAATATACTTAACTTATGTATACAAGATTGGTTATGTTTTTTAAATCGCTTAATCACTCGAATTAGAAATGCCATCCAATTTATCGAGCATTCACCTTTGAGAAAACAAGATTTCAAGCAATTGTATAACTCCCACTGTAAGGCATACAAACAATTTAAACTTGATATTGTGCATAGATGGAATTCCACATATCTTATGTTAAGTAGTGCATTTGAATATTCTGAGTTGATAAATACTTTTGTAAATTCTCGATTGTCTTTTAAGGTACCTCTAACTTTTGAGGATTGACGTCTTGCCAAAATTTTACAAGCTTTTTTATAAATATTTTTTAATGCAACAAATTTTCTTTGGTGTATATTATTCCACTTCTTATGAATTTTTGATATATATTATTCATATTGTTAAAAAATTTTCTTTATATAGAAATGATGAAACTTTAGCCCCCTCTTGTTCATGCAATGTAGGCCAAGTGGAGAGAATACTGGCCTAGGTTAAGTATTATATACTCTACTGCTGCTATTTTTATTCTAAAATTAAATTGAATGGTGTTCTTTATTTGCTTGATGAATATAATGAGTATATACTGATCGATTCAACTGGTGATAAAAACATAGTTGAATGTTATTTGTATGCCATGTATAGTTTGTATGATGCCAGGTTTGAAGATAGTAAAATTGGTATAACCATATCTAGACAAGCAAGTATAAGTAGCGAAAAACACAATGTGTTGCAGCGAATAATCCAATGACAATGGCAATCAGACGGTAGTTCATCTTCATCATCTCTATCATCGCAATTAAACTTCTACCTCACCAATGATATCACCGTGAAGGAAAATCCTGATTTCCTAGACCAGGTTCGTTCAGATCTGATCAGATCAAGAGATATATTTCAAAAAAAATTTTCTTTGATCCAAATTAGATCTAAGATATTTTAGATCTAATTATTATTATTTTAGAAATTAAAATAAAATTAGATAAATTAAATTAGATTTAATTTATCTTGAAGTGGGTAATCCTATTACCCGTTGATGATCCTGTAAGCAGCGAAAGATTCTGGATCAAGCCACGCAAGTGCCTAGCCTCTATCGATATCCACTCAGGCTAGATCTGGAGATCCTCTTCTTCTCTATCACATCTCTAAAAATTAGATCTGGATCTGATCTGGAGGATCTTCAAAACTCTTTTTGAAGATCAGCAGTTGTCCTATGCAGCAGTGCAGCCTTCTAGCTTTTAGTCATCTTTCTTTGATCTGGATCGCACCAACCAAGAATCCAAACACTTTGGACGTGGAGAGGAGAGGGAGAAGGTGGGTTTGGCATGGAAAAAGAGGGGAGAGGCAGCCTTGGGGCATGGGGAATTATGATTCAATCTCCTTTTGAGTTGGGCGCAGGGTCTTATTTATAGACTAAGCATGATCCAACTCCTCTTCTTCCCAACCAATCATAAATCTTTGTGAAATTAGATCTAAATCTGATTGGTGGGAATAGAGTCCCCTGGAATTCCTCCTTAGAGGGTACCTAAGATCAGTCAAAGTTGGTTCTTAGGAGAACTCTAATTAGAATCCAAAAAGGAGATGGAGTCCTTGTCCAATAGGGACTCCTGGGCGCCTCCACTTGGGCACGCCCTCTTTCTTGCCAGGTTCTAGCAGGAGGACAGGCCCCCACCAGCTCTCCAATAGGTGCATGACATGTGGACAGAAGTCAAAGCATCAATGGTCAACATTTGACCAATCAAAGGTAGACTTTTGACCAAAGTCAAAGAACGAGAAATGGTAGGTGACCAAAAATGGCAGGTAATGTCCTACAAAATAAGACAACCTTTTCTGACTTGGACAACCTCCAGTCAGACCATATGAAGGCCTCTGATTGAGCACAAACTCCTTTGGCTCAGTCAGGACAACTTATTTATGATAGCAAAAGAAGAACGTTAGGTTCAATCGAGTGCTAGCACGATTTCCTTGAACCTAATTGAATCTCATTCAGATCAATTGAACTAGATCAGTTCAATTGATGATCACCAGATTCAAACCCTTATTTGTGTGACCCAGTTAGGTTCAGTTCTGTATGGTAATGGGATATGTCATGATCTCTATCATCGACATCATCGAAACTCCTTTCGATGGATCAGAACTCTTCTGATTCGAACAGCTAGAATGATCGATCATCTAAATCATTCTAATTGCTCCCAAAATCCACCAGTGACACCTAGCAGTATATGGTGGCAACCCATCAGAGCTGAATGCAAATCTCTTGGTGCAGCTACCTTGTGTGATTAAGTTCTTCTATCTTGAGCCCCGATCAGATTAGGGTTAAGGTGAACTCGTCAAACCCTAGTCTCTGTCATATGATGTAATCATTCGATTCAAGTCCGATGTGAAAACCTAAATAGAAACTCTTTCTATTATTTCACTCTGCCATGGCCATGGGCTTCTGGACTTGATTCTCATGATCATCATAGGGCTGCTCCTCTACCACCGAGGTAGATAGATTCCATCTTGATGCAATCCAGTTCCTACAATGAACATGCTATAGCCAACATACACCTCAGGATTCCGAATGGCTAGGAGACCGAGTAATGGTGTAGTCAAACTATAACACCCTCAAGGTGAACTGTCGATGCACCTCAGGTCAAAGAACCAGACACACCACTGCAGCATCGAGTCAGTCATTCGACGAGAAGGTAGACTTCCTAATGACTACTCGAGGTGGTCACGCTCAGTGCCCTCGTTCTCTAACGAGTACCTGTACTCTCGCTCTGGTGTCTCCACACCGTAGACTCAAGACTCATCTACTAAAGAGAAGCGATTGTACACCAACCTTCCGGATCAATCACCATCCTCGTGATGATCCTATGGTCGGGAGCATTTTATGAGTTAATAATGATTATTCATGTCTTAAATTTTCAACTCTTGAAAATATGAATTATCATTACCATTAACTCAAAGGATGTATCACAGACACTAAATACACATATGTGATAGAAAATAACCCATTTTATTGATTATAGTCAAAATTATAATTTTGCCCCTAGAAGTGTATTACAAGTGTCAGCCAATTCTGGCTTCTAGGGCACATATATCTAACAATCTCCCACTTGTCCTAAAGCCAATTGGCTACAAGTCTAAGTCCCATCTTCTCAAGGTGGGCTTCGATCTTCTGCTGGCCCAACGGCTTTGTAAGTGGGTCTGCCACATTATCTGCGGAGTTGACTCTCTTGACCTCGACGTAACCCTTCTCGAGGTAATCGCGGATGAGGTGGTATCGCCGCTCAATGTGCTTGGATTTTTGGTGAGACCTCGGCTCCTTAGCAAGGGCTATGGCGCCATTGTTGTCGCAGTATAGAGGAATGGCATCTGATGGCATTACTCCAATTTCTGCAGTAAACTTCTTGTACCAGAATGCTTCCTTCGCAGCCTCTGATGCAGCAATATATTCTGCTTCCATGGTGGAATCTGCTATCACAGTTTGCTTGGAACTCTTCCAGCTGACAGCACCACCATTGCACACAAACAGACTTCCAGATGTCGACTTTCGATCATCTATATCGGACATGAAATCCGAGTCTGTGTATCCCTGGACTTGGAGTTCTCCATTACCAAAGACCAACATCATATCCTTAGTTCTTCTCAAGTACTTAAGGATACATTTCACAGAAGTCCAGTGTTCTTCACCTGGATTTGACTGATATCTGCTTGTGACACTCACAGCATGGGCTATATCAGGTCGTGTACATAGCATGGCATACATGAGGCTCCCTATTGCAGAAGCATAAGGGATCTTGCTCATGCATTCTATTTCCTCAGGTGTGCTAGGGCACATCTTCTTGGAAAGATGAATACCATGTCTGAAGGGTATTAATCCCCTCTTAGAGTTTTCCATACTAAACCTCTTTAGTACTTTCTCTATGTACATCTTCTGTGAAAGTCCTAGCATCCTATTTGGTCTATCCTATAGACCTTAATTCCTAGAATAAAGGATGCTTCACCTAGGTCTTTCATGGAGAATTCCTTGGACAACCATATTTTGACTGTTGTCAACATGGGAATATCATTCCCAATAAGGAGGATGTCATCCACGTACAATACGAGGAAGACAACAGCGCTCCCACTGACCTTTTTGAAGACACATGGTTCCTCTTCATTTTTGATGAAACCAAACTTTTTGATCACATCATTGAAACGAGTGTTCCAGCTCCGAGATGCTTGCTTAAGTCCATATATGGACCTTTGCAGCTTGCAAACCTTGTGATCAGTATCACTGGATGTGAAACCTAGCAGCTGTTCCATATAGATATCTTCCTCAAGATATCCATTTAAGAATGCCGTTTTCACGTCCATTTGCCATATTTCATAATCGAAATAGGCTGCAACAGCAAGCAATGTGCGGATGGATTTTAGCATAGCCACTGGGGAAAAGGTATCCTGATAGTCAATGCCTTCGCGTTGACTATAACCTTTTGCCACTAGTCTAGCCTTGAATGTCTCCACATTTCCATCTGCACCAATCTTTCTCTTGAAGATCCATTTACACCCAATAGGTACTATACCTTCTGGTGGATCTACCAAGGTCCAGACTTGGTTTGAGTGCATCGAGTCAATTTCTGACTTGCATTGCCTCTAGCCATTTCTCGGAGTCGATATCTGATATCGCCTCGTTGTAGGTTTTGGGATCATCACCATGAGCACCATTACCTACGAGGAACATTTCCTCTACTTCCTCTGAAATAATACCTAAGTATCTTTCAGGGGGATGGGAAAACTCTTTTCGATCTACGAGGTGGAGGAGGTAGTGTTCTTATTGGCTCAACCTGATTTGGTTCCAATTGGTCCTTAGCTCGTTGTACTTGTGAGACTTTCTCATCAAGCTTGATCTGCTTTCCAATGCCGCTATCTTGAATAAACTATTTTTCAAGAAAGATGGCATGTCGACTCACAATCACATTGTGGTCTTCTGGAATGTAGAAATAGTATCCTAATGACTCTTTAGGATATCCTATGAATCGAGCTCTAAAGGACCTAAACTCTAACTTGTCCGCTTGTTGTCTTTTGACATGAGCCGGACAACCCCAAATTCTGAGATGACTCAGACTTGGTTTCTTACCGTGCCATATCTCATACGGTGTGGTAGGAACGGTTTTAGAGGGAACCCTATTCAGTAGATAAATTGAAGTTAACAATGAATGTCCCCAAAGAAAATCAGGGAGGTCTGTGAAGCTCATCATGGATCGAACCATATCCAATAGGAGTCCGATTTCTCCATTCTGAAACCCCGTTGAGTTGAGGTGTTCCTGGTGGAGTCCATTGAGAGACTATGCCATTTTCCTTAAGATAGTCTAGGAATTTCTGACTAAGGTATTCACCTCCTCGATCTGATCGAAGAACCTTAATGGGTTTTCTAGTTTGTTTTTCTACTTCATGTCTGAATTCTTTGAACTTTTCAAAAGCTTCAGACTTGTGTCTCATAAGATACACATACCCATACCTAGACAGATCATCGGTAAAGGTAATGAAGTAGACAAAATTGCCTCTAGCCGGCACATCAAATGGGCCGCACACATCAGTATGTACTAGGGCAAGGAGATCTGTGGCCCTTTCCCCATGTCCAACAAAAGGGAGTTTAGTCATTTTGCCTTGAAGACAAGATTCACAAGTTGGATATGACTCGGAAGTCAATGGACTCAATAGCCCATTTTTCTCCAATTTGTTGATCCTATCTTCTGCTATATGACCTAATCTCAGGTGCCATAGATATCTGTCGTTTGGACTATCCCTAGGTCGTTTGGCATTCACATTTTGCTCGATAGTTAGAATAGGTACATCAATATGTAGCTGATAAAGACCATTAATAAGGAAACCATTTGCAATTTTATTTCTTTCATAAAGAATGTTACAATGGTCCTTAAAGAAGGTAATCACATAGCCTTCTTGTGCTAAGCATGAAACAGAAATCAAATTCCTGCTAGCTGCAGGCACATAATAACAGTCTTTCAAAACTAAGTCTAAACCAGATGGTAATCGAAGAGGGTATGTTCCCACGGCTACTGCAGCAACTCTTGCTCCATTACCGATGCGTAGGATCATGTCTCCATCCCTCAGCCTCCTGCTATCCTCAAGACCCTGCATAGAAGTGCACAGATGAGCACTAGAACCAGAGTCAAGCACCCAACTGGATGCAGAAGAAACCGTAAGGTTAGACTCAATAACGAGCATACCTCCAGAAGGACCTTCCTTCTTGTTCTTCAGGGTGGCCAGGTAAGTAGGGCAGTTCCGCTTCCAATGGCCGTCGCTGTTGCAATGAAATACTTTTCTTTGAAACACTTTCCTTTGCCATTTCTTCTTCGGCTTCTGCCTTCTTCTTCTTTGATCCTTCCACCTTTCTGCTTTTTCACAGACTTCTTTTTCTTTCCATAAGACTTTCTTTTGGAAGAAGTCCGTTCCATAGCAAGAACTGAGCCTTTAGAACCTTTCATAGAAAGCTCAGCGGTAACCAGCATATTCATTAATTCGGCCAAGGAATTTTGAAGTTTATGCATGTGGTAATTCATGATGAATTGCCCATATGCATCAGTCAAGGATTGCAGAATAATATCATTCTGTAGATCCAAGTCCAACTTCACACCGAGCTTCTCAAGCTCTTCCATGTCCTTGATCATTGTCAGACAGTGATCTTGGACTGACTGCCCATCACGCATCTTAGCCTTAAAAAGTCATTTCGTGACTTGATATTTGGCTGCGCGACTCTGTTCACCAAACATCTCCTGCAGGTGAGCCAACATTTGGCGAGCAGTCCCGATATCTTCATGTTGGCGCTGGAGCTCATCAGACATCGAGCCCAACATGTAATATCTGGCCTTATTATCTTCGTCTATCCATTTTTCCAGAGATGCTCTCTGTTCAATAGATGGACGGGCTGGTAAGGTGGGAGGGTCCTGGTCCAAAACATGGGTTAACTTCTCAGAACCCAAAATAATTTTGTAGTTCCTGAGCCAATCTTTATAATTGGGTCCAGATCAGTCTATGTGTGTCCAGGATACGTGCCAATGGATTGGACGCAGACATTTTTCTGTAGAGAGTCAAAGATTCTAGTTAGATACTGTAATTTTGACTTGACCAATTTATTTAGGGATTTTATTTTTAAACAAATTAGCTCCCACTATTTTCTCGGATCCCTACACTCCCTCTGTAGAGATGCAAAAATCTCCATGATTAATGATTTCTAGTGGGTGGTGCGGTCTCACCAACTGACTCATCACCTCACCTAACAGTTATTGGTGATGGGTTAGCCAATGAGTGAACAACTCTTGTTCAATGATTCTCTAATCATGGTGCACCCAAACTTGGTCTCTAATTCATGAATCTCACCGTATCCAAAATATTGATCCACTCCTTAGTTAAGTCAGACCCACCATTTGCATAGACTGGGTTCCTAATTGAGTCTCTCACCGTATCCAAAATATTGAGCCCAACTCATCCTCCAGCCCATAGCATCCAATGCCTAATAGACATGGTTGCATCTTTTCGGTGCAACTGAGCCACTGTATCCAGCCGAGAACAATCAACCCCGGAAAGGGCCCGCACATCTACAATGGTGGAAGACCTCAGACTTAATCTTTTCTTAGGGAGAATTGATTCAGGTCTCATTAAACTAGACTTATCATAGTCATAACAATTATGACTAACCTAGTGGCATGGGTTAGCTCGGATTATTGACCACCTCAGATCAGAACTGTGTCAACAGATATGGCCAGGTAAGTGAGATCGGTGGAAGGAATATGCCATTAACTCGTACAAGAATGCATTCAGGTCGAGTAGCTTCCAATTAAAAACCAGTCGGTCGTATGTGCCAAACTTACCTTAGACACCAAATTATTGAGTCAGAACCAATTGGGTTAGCCTACAATCCAGACTCTAACCTCTGAGCCTAATTAGGTCTTGCTTGATCGTGACTCGATCTTGACCCAGACTTAATCCTATTAGGACTGGATCAATTTAAGCATTGTTGATCCCATCTAACCAACTCTTGATTCGGATTTGATCAACCTGCTTAGACCTAATTGAGCTATCCAAGCCCGAATCCAATATTATGATATGTCTTAGATTTGAAATTCTCAATTTTAAATCTAATTAATTGATAAACATCATAAATTTAATAATAAAAGTATTAATTTATTAATTAATTTATATTAATTTTTAAAAATTATTAATCAATTTATATATAATTTTTAAAAAATTTATATTTTTATTAATTAAAAAAATAATAAAAATTAAAAAATAATATTTTATTATCATTGGAAAGAGCTCATTTTTTTGATCACAACAAAATAAATTTTAAGTAAAATAGAGCTAAAATAGAAAAGATATGAATTTTTAAACATATAAAATAAATAAATATTAAATAAAAAAGAAAATGGTTCAGCCGACTCCGTAAGTCAAGCCACCAAGCCAAGCCAATACATCAAAGCCGACTCAATCGTTTAAGCTATCAGCCGATCCATGATCCAGGCATGGACCGCCAGCTCAGTAGAAACTGAAGAATCAGATATTGCCACGTGGCGGACCTAGACCCTTAAAGGGTCCATAGAAATTTATCGTGGCTCACAAGATATTTTGGTCTTTTCACCTAGCAACAAGAGCGCTGTTTGGCTACGGTGTGTGGTGCGGCCGGTCCACGTGGTCCATGGGAACAATAATTGTGCGATCGAATGGCTGCGGTTGATTGCGGTCAAGATCGGACGGCGGTGGTGATTTTCAGGCTTGATTCAAATTCTATTAGCGATCTAGCACGATCCGATGGCCAGAAAATCAAGAGATGAAGATCCAATGATTTAGAATACTCCCAATGGTGATCAAGACTCCCGATGCATGATTTGCAATCAGATTTCCTCCATCAACATGCGATCAGACGGCCAGAATTTAATCCAACCTGATCTGGGCTGATATGCATCCGATTTTGATGATTTTTGGACCGTTGGATTCCTATTGAATGGCCAGATTTCACCAGATTTACCAGAGTCATATCAGAGCTGATTTGATTTAAATTTTATCCAAATTTTTTTATATTTTGATGATTACAAAGGCTACTGGTCCCATATTGTCTTTAGAAAAAATATCCAGCCCTCCTAGCTCTATAAAAGGGATCTTAGGCCTCCAGAAATCAACATCTCCGATCAAGGTGAAGCTTTGGTACAGGACAAAGCTAGGCTATGGGTTAAAGGCTGCTTCAAAGCAACGAGTGTCGAGAAGAAGAGCCAGGCTTCTACACCATCTTTCTGCCAATGCCGATCCAAAATCAGAGATCAGGCTACTTTATTTTATTTTCTTTTCTTTTTAAATTTTATGTATTTAAATTCTAAAATTTTAATTAATAAAAATTTTAGTTTTGCACTTTAATTTCTTACTTTTTATTTTTATTATAATTTAATTTTTATACTTTAATTATTATTTTTTATTTTATTGCAAGTAGATGCTAAGATCTAATTAGTAGATCTTATTACTAAGTTTAAATTTCTGCATCTTTTAATTTTTATTTTTAATCTTCTGACTTCAATCCTAATTCCAAAACTCAAATCATTTTCTTTTTTTTTTAAAAAAAAATTAAAGATTTCAAATCTAAAATACTACCTTTCCTGTGGATTCGACCCGACTCACTGCTATCTATGCATTTTCAATGATTTTAAGAAGTCAGATTAAACTGATAAACATGGTGTCTTAACGATAACATCGCATCCCTATCAAGTTTTTGGCACCATTGTCGGAGAATATTTTTTATTTTTGATTTTAATTTCTTTGATTTATTAAAAATAATTCTAGCAAATGCACCAAGTTTTTGGCACCGTTATCGGGAAAGGCACGGACATTAAATTTTAGATATCTTTGATTTTTCTATAAATAAATAAGAAATAAAATTTTTATTTTCTTATAAATATTGCTTGCTAATTTTTTTTTATTATTTTGTAGAAAAAGAGATTAAAGAACAAAAAGAATTAGAAGTTTTGCTTGGTGAGATCAATCCTAACCCTAGTACTCTTTCCTTTTTATTTATTTATTTATTTATTTTATTTTTCAATTAATTTAAAAAATATTCATTTAAATCTAATTAAAAGTCTCATGATAAAATTAGAAACCCTAACTGTTTAGAGCATGCATCATATTAGTTTTATTTTTATCATTATTTTTATTTTTTTTTATTTTTTTTGGTGATTGCTGAATGCAAGGTAAGCCTTTCAGAATTTAATTAGTTGCATGCATCTAGTTTAAATTGCATAGAACCCTTTGATTGAAATTTTTTTGTGCATATTCATATTAAACCAAATTAAGGGCATAACCCAATTAAATAAGATAAGGTGGGGATTTGATCACCCTTAGCCCACAAACAACCAACCAGCATCCTGCATTGACCTAAACCTTTAATTTTAAAATCAATTAGACATCAACTCTAGGAACTCGAGCTCAATAGGACAAGGAACCCTAAGAGTTGAACCAGATTAGCATAAGTCAATTTGACTGGTGTCTAGGAAAGTGGTTCAGGGATGACTGGGTCTGAAGGAAGATGGTTTCTAATTGATTCTGTTCGCTTACCTGGCCAAGCACAATTGGTGTCTAAGGCAAGCAACGGGGAGACTCCCACCGATCTTACACTTACTTGGCTAGTTGATTGGCTAATCCTACACTTGGAGGGCTTGAAGGTGACCTTGGCAGTTAGAAGCTATCTAGATCTAGGACAACCTTTAGTCAGGATTGATTGACCAACTTGAATGCTAACCAATATTAAATTTAATTAAATCTAATTCTTCTCTTTCTTCTTAGTTCTAGGACTCCTTAGGATCTTTTCTTTAGAACTCTTCTCCTTACTCCTCTAAAAATAAAATAAAATAAAATAAAATAAAAATTAAACTAACTAAAAAATATTAAAAATAATAATTAAATTAAATTAAATTAAATTAAAATTAATAAATAAAATAATTTTAAAAAAAAATTAATTTTTAATATAATAAAATAATAATAATAATAAAATAATAAAAAAATAATAAAAAAGAAATCTAAAATTTTTTTTTGAGCCATACATTAGGGTTACACTAATACATGCATGGTAGGAAATCACTTTTTCTGATTTAGTTGAACTTAATTGAATGGTTGATTCACATTAAACATAATAATGGCTAATATGAACCTAATAGTCCAAAAATTAGATAAAGTTGACCTTCTTGCTCAGAAAATAGATCAACTCCTAACCCTAGGTCAATAATCTCCTGCACAATTCACATCATCTTCTAATTATCAGGAGACTTATTCAATCTGTGCTAGCCCAATCCATCATGTGAGTGAATGTCCTATGACTGCACAGTTTTCACATTTTATCCAAGAACAAGTTCAAGCTGCTCAAGGATACTCCAAATTGATTAATGACCCATTTTCAAATTCATATAATTTAGATTGGAGTAACTTTAATTTTTCTTGGACATCCCAACAGACTCAGGCTCAGACCCAAATTTCACTTGAGCAAAATTATCAAAAAGATCCCAATATTAAAATTATGCCTATAATAATGGTCAGCCTAGTCAGTTTATCCAGCCATCATATTATAATCAACCCTCATACCCACCTCCTCAATAGACCAATCTAGCTGATGATAGATTTAACCAACTTCAACAATTGATTCTGACTCAACAGCAATCTATCGCCAGACTAGAAGCTCAAATAGGACAATTAGTTGAGTCTAACATGAGGAGAGAACTAGATCAACTACCGAACCTACCAATTTCAAACAACCCATCTAATGTCCACCAATCACCTGGATTAAGTTATCAATTCTAATGTCTCACCTAAGAATCCCCAATTTGAGAATACCAAAGTAATTTCTGAACTTAAAAGCTATAGGATTCTTATGGACCCATACCAAGACCAGGTGAGAGAGGCTAGTACTGATGCTAGCCAAAATAAAAACTTAGAGGAACTGGTTAGTACTGAGACTAACCACATAGAAGAACCCGAGCCAAGAATTAGTACTGATGCTAGTTCTAGTTTAAATGAGATAGAAAAAAGGGAAAAGAGAATAGATGATTTACCCGAGACTTATAAACCTAATGTCCTATTCTCTTCAACCCTAGAAGCTGGTTCTTCTTATAAAAATCAAGAGGCATGTAATGAAATATCAATGGAGTTGTTTAAGCAAGATCACATTAATTTACCTCCAGAATTAAAATCGCCTTTAGTCACCATTCCAGCACCCATTGAATCAAACTTAACTCCTAAAACTCCATTCATGAGCATTTTAGAAAAACAAATAGGAGAAATTCTTAATAAACATGGGTCTGAGAATGGAATCATAAATTATATCCCTAAAATTAATAATGAATATATCAATAATGGGATTATAAATCAATCTTTCTGAGATTGGCAATCCAAAACCATTGGAATTTGTCAATCCAATATTCGACACAAGATAGTGAGCTACATTGTGTCTGGCTGAAGACGGTAAACTTAGCGCTTGTTGGGAGGCAACCCAATATTTAGTTTTTATCTAATTTATCTTTTTAGTTTATTTTCTTTTTAGGATAATTTGAATAAGTTGGAGGGAGAGCTCAAATTTTTCAAAGGCATGTGCTGGACCAAAAATATACTAAGTTAGGTGTATTCTTTCATGTTCTTTATTACACCCTTTATTTTTTCTTTTTTCTTCTCCATTGAGGACAATGTCGATTAAGTTGGGGGGAGAAAAAAATAAAAATTTTAAAATTTTAAGTCCTCGAAAAAGTTAGTATTTAGTATTTAGATACCTGATTATGCTTAAGAATCGAATTAAACTAAGCATTTTTAAAAGAAAATTGATGCACAGATTAGAGAATCTATGAGATATTGAGGAATCAAGTATTAAAAAAAATTCAATAAAGAGTTAAGTCTAGAACATAAAAATGTTTTTTCTTGGAGCATTTCTAATTATTTCTACTAGCATCAAAGAAAAGTCTACTTTTTATAGGCTTGTGTAGGGTAACTATACGTTTCTTCATATAAAAATTTATTTTAATAAAATAGTTTTCAAGTACTTCTCACTGAGTAACCGGGCCTCTTTGCCTAAGCAAGCATTGAGTTTCGCATCAAAAGGTGGGAAGGGCAAAGAAGCTCGTTGTAAAGCTAGTCTTAACTCATAGCCTATTTGATTCGAGCTAGTAAGCCCGAGGGGTATTCTATACCTAGTGCCCTAAAGCCAACTGGTTTGGGAGTCATTGGCCCAAGACTCGCTACATGGATCAAATAGAAAGCTTAAGGAGTTAAGACACTCAATAGTGGTACAACGTTAAAAAAAAAAAAAAAAAAGAAATATTGGTTTCCCACCGAGTAACCGGGTCCCGTTGCCTAAGTAAGCAATGATATTCGCATCAAAAAGTGGGCAATGTGAAAATAAAAATTAATAAATGAAGGACGAAAGTAGCAATACACCTTGCCTATATGAAAGTTTAGACAAATCAGAGATAAAAGATAGGAATAATTTAGAAAAAGTTCTGAAAAATTTAATGTTTTTTTACTTAATTTTTCTATTGATAAGTATTAATACCCCAATGATATATCTCATTTAAGCTCTACTGAATATCAATGGCCATTTTGAAAATTGCTTAGGTAAAATTCGAAACTCTAAAGTTAAAAAGATATTTAAAACTAAATTCTTTCTTTACTCGAGGACGAGCAAAGCTTAAGTTGGGGGGTGTGATAAGCATCATAAATTCACCAATAAAAGTATTAATTTATTAATTAATTTATATTAATTTTTAAAAATTATTAATCAATTTATATATAATTTTTGAAAAATTCATATTTTTATTAATTAAAAAATAATAAAAATTAAAAAATAAAATTTTATTATCAATGGAAAGAGCTCATTTTTTTGATCACAACAAAATAAATTTTAAGTAAAATAGAGCTAAAATGGAAAAGATATGAATTTTTAAAGATATAAAATAAATAAAAATTAAATAAAAAAGAAAATGGCTTCAGCCGGACTTCGTAAGGCGAGCCACCAAGCCAAGCCAAGCCATCAAAGCTGACTCAACCATTGAAGCCATCAGTCGGTCCATGATCGAGGCATGGACCGCCAGCTCAGTAGAAACCGACGAATCAGAGATTGCCACGTGGCGGACCTAGACCCTTAAAGGGTCCATAAAAATTTATCGCGGCTCATAGGGTATTTTGGTCTTTTCACCTAGCGACAAGAGCGCTGATTGGCTATGGTGTATGGTGCGGCCGTCAAATGAACTCAATAGCCCATTTTCTTCAATTTGTTTGATCCTATCTTCTGCTATATGACCTAATCTTAGGTGCCATAGATACCTGTCGTTTGGACTATCCCTAGTCGCATTGGATTCACATTTTGCTCGATAGTTAGAAATAGGTACATCAATATGTAGCTAATAAAGACATTAATAGAAAACCATTTGCAATTTATTTCTTTCATTAAAAATGTTACAATGGTCCTTAAAGAAGTAATCATATAGCCTTCTAGTGCTAAGCATGAAACAGAAATCAAAATTTCTACTAGCTGCAGGCACATAATAATAGTCTTTCAAAACTAGTCTAAACCAGATGTAATTGAAGAAGGTATGTTCCCACGCTGCTGCAGCAATCTTGCTCCATTACCGATGCATAGGTCATGTCTTCATCCCTCAACCTCCTGCTATCCTCAAGATCCTACATGAAAGTGCACAGTGAGGCATTTAGAACCAGAGTCAAGCACCCACTGGATGCAGAAAGAAACCATTAAGGTTAGACTCAAAATGAGCATACCTCCAGAACGACCTTCCTTCTTGTTCTTAGGGTGCCAGATAAGTAGGATAGTTCACTTCTAGTGGCCGTCGCTGTTGCAATGAAAATACTTTTCTTTTGACAACGGCTTCCATCTCGCTCTGCCTTCTTCTTCTTTGTTCCTTCCACCTTCTGCTTTTTGCAGACTTGTTTTTTCTTTCCATAAGACTTTCTTTTGGAAGAAGTCCATTTCCTAGCAAGAACTAAGCTTTAGAACCTTTATAGAAAGCTCAGTGGTAACCAGCATATTCGTTTAATTCGGCCAAGAAATTTTGAAGTTTATGCATGTAGTAATTCATGATGAATTGCCCATATTGCATCAGTCAAGATACAGAATAATATCGTTCTACAGGTCCAAGTCAACTTCACACGAGCTTCTCAAGCTCTTCATGTCCTTGATCCATTGTCAGACAGTTGATCTGAACTGATGCCATCACGCATCTTAGCCCTTAAAAAGTCCATTTCGTGACTTGATACTTGACTGCGCGACAACTGTCACCAAACATCTCCTATTAGATTGACCAACATTTGGCGACAGTCCCGATATCTTCATGTTGGTGCTGGAGCTCAATCAGACATCGAGCCCAACATGTAATATCTGGCCTTATTATCTTCGTCTATCCATTTTTCCAGAGATGCTCTTCTACTCAATAGATGGCCGGGCTGTAAGGTGGGACGGTCTTGATCAAAACATGGGTTACTCTTCAAACCAAAATAATTTTATAGTTCCTAAGCCAATCTTATAATTTGATTTCGATAGTGTTGTGTGTCCAGGATATGTCGCTAATGTGTTGGACGCAAAACATTTTTCTATAGAGAGTCAAAGATTCTAGTTAGATACTATAAATTATGACTTGACCAATTTATTTAGGATTTTATTTTTTAAACAAATTAGCTTTCCACTATTTTCTCAGATCCCTGCACTCCTCTATAGAGATGCAAAAAATTCATATTAATGATTTCTATGGTGGTGGTCGGTTCACCAACTGACTCATCACCTCACCTAATAGTTATTGGTGATGGGTTAGCCAATAAGTGAAACAACTCTTGTTCAATGATTCTCTAATCAGTGGTGCACCCAAACTTGATCTCTAATTTCAAGATCTCATCATATCCAAAATATTGATCCACTCTTAGTTAAGTCAGACCCACCATTTGCATAGGAATGGGTTCCTAATTGAGTCTCTCACCATATCCAAAATATTTAGCCCAACTCATCCTCTAGCCCATAGCATCCAATACCTAATAGACACGGTTGCGTCTTTTCCGGTGCAAACTGAGCCATTGTATCCAGCAAAAAACAACAAACCCCGGAAAGGGACCCGCCATCTACAATGGTGGAAGACCTCAGACTTAATCTTTTCTTAGGGAGAATTGATTTAGGTCTCATTAAACTATACTTATTCATAGTCATAACAATTATGACTAACCTATGCATTGGTTAGCTCGGATTATGACCACCTCAGAATCAGAACTGTGTCAACAAATATGGCCAGGTAAGTGAGACTGGTGGAAGGAATATCCATTAACTCGTACAAGAATGCATTCAGGTCGAGTAGCTTCTAATTAAAAACCAGTCGGTCGTATGGTGCCAAAACTTACCTTAGACACTAAATTTATTGATCAGAACCAATTGGGTTAGCCTATCAAATCCAGACTCTAACTCTGAGCCTAATTAGGCTTGCTTGATCGTGACTCGATCTTGACCCAGACTTAATCCTATTAGACTGATCAATTTAAGCATTGTTTGATCCCCTCTAATCAACTCTGATTCATTTTGATCAACTGCTTAGACCTAATTGAGCTATCCAAGCCCGAATCCAATATTATGAATGTCCTTAGATTTGAAATTTCTCAATTTTAAATCTTAATTAATTGATAAACATCATAAATTTATTTAATAAAAGTATTAATTTATTAATTAATTTAATATTAATTTTTAAAAATTATTAATCAATTTATATATAATTTTTAAAAAATTTATATTTTTTATTAATTAAAAATAAATAATAAAAATTAAAAAATAAATTTTATTATCATTGGAAAAGAGCTCATTTTTTGATCACAACAAAATAAATTTAAGTAAAAATAGAGCTAAAATAGAAAAAGAATAATTTTTAAACATAAAAATAAATAAATATTAAATAAAAAAGAAAAATGGTTCAGCCGACTCCGTAAGTCAAGCCACCAAGCCAAGCCAAACATTCAAAGCCGACTCAATCGTTTAAGCTATCAGCCGATCCAGATCCAGGCATGGACCGCCAGCTCAGTAGAAACTGAAGAATCAGATATTGCACGTGGCGGACCTGACCCTTAAAGGCGTCATAGAAATTATCGTGGCTCACAAGATATTTTGTCTTTTCACTAGCAACAAGAGCGCTGTTTGGCTACGGTGTGTGGTGCGGCCGTCCACGTGGGTCCATGCGGAACAATAATTGTGCGATCGAATGGCTTGCGGTTGATTGCGGTCAAGATCGGACGGCGGTGTGATTTTCAGGCTTGTCATTCAAATTCTATTAGCGATCTAGCACGCATCGATGGCCAGAAATCAAGAGATGAGATCAATGATAGAATACTCCCAATGGTGATCAAGACTCCCGATGGCATGATTTGCAATCAGATTCCTCCATCAACATCGATCAGAGGCCAGAATTAATCCAACCTGATCTGGGCTATATGCATCCGATTTTGATGATTTTTGGACCGTTGGATTCCTATTGAATGCGCATGATTCACCAGATTTACCAGAGTCATATCAGAGCTGATTTTGATTTTAAATTTTATCCAAATTTTTTTATATTTTTGATGATTACAAAGGCTTACTGGTCCCATATTGCTTTAGAAAAAAATATTCCAGGCCTCCCCTAGCTCTATAAAAGGGATCTTTAGGCCTCCAGAAATCAACATCTCCGATCAAGGTGAAGCTTTGGTACAGACAAAGCTAGGCTATGGGTTAAAGGCTGCTTCAAGAACGAGTGTCTGAGAAGAAGAGCCATGGCTTCTACACCATCTTTCTGCCAATCCGATCCAAAATCAGAGATCAGCTACTTTATTTTATTTCTTTTCTTTTTAAATTTTATGTATTTAAATTCTAAAATTTTAATTAATAAAAATTTTAGTTTGCACTTTTAATTTCTTACTTTTATTTTTATTTATTTAATTTTTATACTTTATTATTATTTTTATTTTATTGCAAGTAGATGCTAAGATCTAATTAGTAGATCTTATGTACTAAGTTTAGAATTTCTGCATCTTTTTAATTTTTAATTTTAATCTTTGACTTCAATCCTAATTCCAAAACTCAAATCATTTTCTTTTTTTTTTAAAAAAAATTAAAGATTTCAAATCTAAAATACTACCTTTCCTGTGGATTCGACCCGACTCACTGCTATCTATGCATTTTCTAATGATTTTAAGAAGTCAGATTAAACTGATAACATGGTGTCTTAACGATAACATCGCATCCCTATCAAGTTTTGCACCATTGTCGGAGAATATTTTTATTTTTGATTTTAATTTCTTGATTTATTAAAAATAATTCTGCAAATGCACAAGTTTTGGCACCGTTATCGGGAAAGGCACGACATTAAATTTTAGATCCTTTATTTTTCTATAAATAATAAGAAAATAAATTTTTATTTTCTTATAAATATTGCTTGCTAATTTTTTTTTATTATTTTGTAAAAAAAGATTTTAAAGAACAAAAAGAATTAGAAGTTTTGCTTGGTGAGATCAATCCTAATCCTAGTACTCTTTCCTTTTCTATTTATTTAATTATTTATTTTATTTTTCAAATAATTTAAAAAATATTTCATTTTAAATCTAATTAAAAGTCTCATTGATAAAATTAGAAAACCCTAAACTGTTTAGAGTCATGCATTCATATATTGTTTTTTTTTATCATTATTTTTATTTTTTTTATTTTTTTTTTTTTTGGTGACTTGCTGAATGCGTAAGGTAAGCCTTCAGAATTTAATTTAGTGCATGCATCTAGTTTAAATTGGCATAAGAACCCTTTGATTGAAATTTTTTTGTGCATATTCATATTAAAACCAAATTAAGGGCATAAACCCAATTAAATAAGATAAGGTGGGATTTGATCACCCTTTGCCCACAAACAACCAACCAAGCATCCTGCATTGACCTAAATCTTTTAATTTTAAAATCAATTAGACATCAACTCCTAGAAACTCTGACTCAATAGGACAAGGAACCCAAGAGTTGAACCAGATTAGCATAAGTCAATTTGACTGGTGTTAGGAAAGTGGTCAGGGATGACTGGGTCTGAAGAAGATGTTCTAATTGATTCTTTCGCATTACCTGGCCAAGCACAATTGGTGTCTAAGGCAAGCAACGGGGGAACTCCCACCGATCTTACACTTTTGGCTAGTTGATGGCTAATCCTACACTTGGAGGGCTTGAAGGTGACCTTGGCAGTTTAGAAGAACTATTCTAGATCTAGACAACCTCTTAGTCAGGCATTGATTGACAACTTGATGCTAACCAATTATAAATTAATAAATCTAATTTCTTCTCTTTCTTCTTTAGTTCTAGGACTCCTTTAGGATCTTTTCTTTATGAACTCTTCTCCTTATCTCCTCTAAAAAATAAAATAAAATAAAATAAAATAAAAATTAAACTAACTAAAAAAATATTAAAAATAATAATTAAATTAAATTAAATTAAATTTAAAATTAATAAATAAAATATTTTTAAAAAAAAATTTAATTTTTAATATAATTAAAATGATAATAATAATAAATTAATAAAAAAATAATACAAAAAGAAATTCTAAAATTTTTTTTTGACCATACATTAGGTTACACAATACATGCATGGAAAAATCACTTTTTCGGATTAGTTGAACTAATAAGGTTGTTTCACATTTAACATAATAATGGCTAATATGAAACCTAATAGTCCAAAAAATTAGATAAAGTTGACCTTCTTGCTCATGAAAATAGATCAACTCCTAAACCTCTAGGTCAATAATCTCCTGCACAATTCACATCATCTTTCTAATTATCAGGAGACTTATTCAATCTGTGTAGCCCAACCATCATGTGAGTGAATGTCCTATGACTGCACAGTTTTCACATTTTATCCAAGAAACAAGCTCAAGCTGCTCAAAGATACTCCAAATTGATTAAGACCCATTTTCAAATTATATAATTTAGATTGGAGTAACTTTAATTTTTCTTGGACATCCCAAACAGACTCAGGCTCAGACCCCAAATTCTCACTTGAGCAAAATTTCAAAAAAATCCAATATAAATTATGCCTATAATAATGGTCAGCCTAGTCAGTTTATCCAGCCATCATATTATAATCAACCCTCATACCCAACTCCTCAATAGACCAATCTAGCTGATGATAGATTTAACAACTTCAACAATTGATTCTGACTCAACAGCAATCTATCATCAGACTAGAAGCTCAAAGACAATTTAGTTGAGTCAACATTGAAAAAGAGAACTAATCAACTACCGAAACCTATTCAATGGTCTCTTGACCTCGACATAACCCTTCTCGAGATAATCGCGGATAAGGTGGTATCACCGTTCATTGTGCTTGGATTTTTGGTGAGACCTTGGCTCCTTAGCAAGGGTTATGGCGCCATTGTTTCCATAGTATAGAGTAATGGCATCTGATGGTATTACTCCAATTTCTGCAGTAAACTTCTTCTACCAGAATGCTTCCTTCACAGCCTCTGATGCAGCAATATATTCTGCTTCCATGGTGGAATCTGCTATCACAGTTTGCTTGGAACTCTTCCAGCTGACAGCACCACCATTGCACACAAACAGACTTCCAGATGTTGACTTTCGATCATCTATATCAGACATGAAATCCAAGTCTATGTATCCCTGGACTTGGAGTTCTCCATTACCAAAGACCAACATCATATCCTTAGTTCATCTCGAAGTACTTAAGGATACAATTCACAGAAGTCCAGTGTTCTTCACCTGGATTTGACTGATATCTACTTGTGACACTCACAGCATGGGCTATATCAGGTCGTGTACATAGCATGGCATACATGAGGCTCCCTATTGTAGAAGCATAAGGGATCTTGCTCATGCATTCTATTTCCTCAGGTGTGCTAGGGCACATCTTCTTGGAAAGATGAATACCATGTCTGAAGGGTATTAATCCCCTCTTAGAATTTTTCATACTAAACCTCTTTAGTACTTTCTCTATGTACATCTTCTGTGAAAGTCCAAGCATCCTATTTGGTCTATCCTTATAGACCTTAATTCCTAGAATAAAGGATGCTTCACCTAGGTCTTTCATGGAGAATTCCTTGGACAACCATAACTTGACTGTTGTCATCATGGAAATATCATTCCCAATAACGAGGATGTCATCAATGTACAATACGAGAAAGATAATGGCGCTCCCACTGATCTTTTTGAAGACACATGATTCCTCTTCATTTTTGATGAAACCAAACATTTTGATCACATCATTGAAACGAATGTTCCAGCTTCGAGATGCTTGCTTAAGTCCATATATGGACCTTTGTAGCTTGCAAACCTTGTGATCAGTATCACTGGATGTGAAACCTAGCAGCTTTTCCATATATATATCTTCCTCAAGATATCCATTCAAGAATACTGTTTTCATGTCCATTTGCCATATTTCATAATCGTAATAGGCTGCAACGACAAGCAATGTGTGGATGAACTTTAGCATAGCCACTGGGGAAAGGTATCCTGATAGTCAAGGCCTTCGCATTGACTATAATCTTTTGCCACTAGTCTAGCCTTGAATGTCTCCATATTTCCATCTACACTAATCTTTCTCTTGAAGATCCATTTACACCCAATAGGTACTATACCTTCTGATGGATCTACCAAGGTCCAGACTTGGTTTGAGTGCATCGAGTCAATTTCTGACTGCATTGCCTCTAGCCATTTCTCGGAGTCGATATCTGATATCACCTCGTTGTAGGTTTTAGGATCATCACCATGAGCACCATTACCTACGAGGACCGTTTCCTCTACTTCCTCTAAAATAATACCTAAGTATCTTTCAGGGGGATGGGAAACTCTTTTCGATCTATAAGGTGGAGGAGGTAGTGTTCTTGTTGGCTCAACCTGATTTGGTTCCAATTGGTCCTTAGCTCGTTGTACTTGTGAGACTTTCTCATCAAGCTTGATCTGCTTTCCAATGCCGCTATCTTGAATAAACTATTTTTCAAGAAAGATGGCATGCCGACTCACAATCACATTATGGTCTTTTGGAATGTAGAAATAGTATCCTAATGACTCTTTAGGATATCCTGTGAATCGAGCTCTAAAGGACCTAAACTCTAACTTGTCCACTTGTTGTCTTTTGACATGAGCCGGACAACCCCAAATTCTGAGATGACTCAGACTTGGTTTCTTACCGTGCCATATCTCATACGGTATGGTAGGAACGGTCTTAGAGGGAATCCTATTCAGTAGATAAATTGAAGTTAACAATGAATATCTCCAAAGGAAATCTAGGAGGTCTGTGAAGCTCATCATGGATCAAACCATATCCAATAGGATTTGATTTCTCCATTCTGAAACCCTGTTGAGTTGAGGTGTTCTTGGCAAAGTCCATTGAGAGACTATGCCATTTTCCTTAAGATAGTCTAAGAATTTCTGACTAAGGTATTCATCTCCTCGATCTGATTGAAGAACCTTAATGGGTTTTCTAATTTATTTTTCTACTTCATGTCTGAATTCTTTGAACTTTTCAAAAGCTTCAGACTTGTGTCTCATAAGATACACATACCCATACCTAGACAGATCATTGATAAAGGTAATGAAGTAGACAAAATTGCCTCTAGCCAACACATCAAATGGGCCGCACACATCAGTATGTCCTAGGGCAAGGAGATCTGTGGCCCTTTCCCCATGTCCAACAAAAGGGAGTTTGGTCATTTTGCCTTGGAGATAAGATTTGCAAGTTGGATATGACTCGGAAGTCAATGAACTCAATAGCCCATTTTTCTTCAATTTGTTGATCCTATCTTCTGCTATATGACCTAATCTTAGGTGCCATAGATACCTGTCGTTTGGACTATCCCTAGGTCGATTGGGATTCACATTTTGCTCGATAGTTAGAATAGGTACATCAATATGTAGCTAATAAAGACCATTAATAAGGAAACCATTTGCAATTTTATTTCTTTCATAAAGAATGTTACAATGGTCCTTAAAGAAGGTAATCATATAGCCTTCTAGTGCTAAGCATGAAACAGAAATCAAATTTCTACTAGCTGCAGGCACATAATAATAGTCTTTCAAAACTAAGTCTAAACCAGATGGTAATCGAAGAGGGTATGTTCCCACGGCTGCTGCAGCAACTCTTGCTCCATTACCGATGCATAGGATCATGTCTTCATCCCTCAACCTCCTGCTATCCTCAAGATCCTACATGAAAGTGCACAGATGAGCATTAGAACCAGAGTCAAGCACCCAACTGGATGCAGAAGAAACCATAAGGTTAGACTCAATAATGAGCATACCTCCAGAACGACCTTCCTTCTTGTTCTTCAGGGTGGCCAGATAAGTAGGATAGTTCCACTTCTAGTGGCCGTCGCTGTTGCAATGAAAATACTTTTCTTTGACAACGGCTTCCATCTTCAGCTCTGCCTTCTTCTTCTTTGTTCCTTCCACCTTCTGCTTTTTTGCAGACTTGTTTTTCTTTCCATAAGACTTTCTTTTGGAAGAAGTCCATTCCGTAGCAAGAACTAAGCCTTTAGAACCTTTGATAGAAAGCTCAGTGGTAACCAGCATATTCGTTAATTCGGCCAAGAAATTTTGAAGTTTATGCATGTAGTAATTCATGATGAATTGCCCATATGCATCAGTCAAGGATTACAGAATAATATCGTTCTACAGGTCCAAGTCGAACTTCACACCGAGCTTCTCAAGCTCTTCCATGTCCTTGATCATTGTCAGACAGTGATCTTGGACTGACTGCCCATCACGCATCTTAGCCTTAAAAAGTCATTTCGTGACTTGATACTTGACTGCGCGACACTGTTCACCAAACATCTCCTATAGATGAGCCAACATTTGGCGAGCAGTCCCGATATCTTCATGTTGGTGCTGGAGCTCATCAGACATCGAGCCCAACATGTAATATCTGGCCTTATTATCTTCGTCTATCCATTTTTCCAGAGATGCTCTCTACTCAATAGATGGCCGGGCTGGTAAGGTGGGAGGGTCTTGATCCAAAACATGGGTTACCTTCTTCGAACCCAAAATAATTTTATAGTTCCTAAGCCAATCTTTATAATTGATTTCGATCAGTCTGTGTGTGTCCAGGATATGCGCTAATGTGTTGGACGCAAACATTTTTCTATAGAGAGTCAAAGATTCTAGTTAGATACTATAATTATGACTTGACCAATTTATTTAGGGATTTTATTTTTAAACAAATTAGCTTCCACTATTTTCTCAGATCCCTACACTTCCTCTATAGAGATGCAAAAATCTTCATGATTAATGATTTCTAGTGGGTGGTGCGGTCTCACCAACTGACTCATCACCTCACCTAATAGTTATTGGTGATGGGTTAGCCAATAAGTGAACAACTCTTGTTCAATGATTCTCTAATCATGGTGCACCCAAACTTGATCTCTAATTCAAGAATCTCATCATATCCAAAATATTGATCCACTCCTTAGTTAAGTCAGACCCACCATTTGCATAGAATGGGTTCCTAATTGAGTCTCTCACCATATCCAAAATATTTAGCCCAACTCATCCTCTAGCCCATAGCATCCAATACCTAATAGACACGGTTGCGTCTTTTCGGTGCAACTGAGCCATTGTATCCAGCCAAAAACAATCAACCCCGGAAAGGACCCGCACATCTACAATGGTGGAAGACCTCAGACTTAATCTTTTCTTAGGGAGAATTGATTTAGGTCTCATTAAACTAGACTTATCATAGTCATAACAATTATGACTAACCTAGTGGCATGGGTTAGCTCGGATTATTGACCACCTCAGATCAGAACTGTGTCAACAAATATGGCCAGGTAAGTGAGACTGGTGGAAGGAATATGCCATTAACTCGTACAAGAATGCATTCAGGTCGAGTAGCTTCTAATTAAAAACCAGTCGGTCGTATGTGCCAAACTTACCTTAGACACCAAATTATTGAGTCAGAACCAATTGGGTTAGCCTACAATCCAGACTCTAACCTCTGAGCCTAATTAGGTCTTGCTTGATCGTGACTCGATCTTGACCCAGACTTAATCCTATTAGACTGATCAATTTAAGCATTGTTGATCCCCTCTAATCCAACTCTTGATTCGATTTGATCAACTGCTTAGACCTAATTGAGCTATCCAAGCCCGAATCCAATATTATGAATGTCTTAGATTTGAAATTCTCAATTTTAAATCTAATTAATTGATAAACATCATAAATTTAATAATAAAAGTATTAATTTATTAATTAATTTATATTAATTTTTAAAAATTATTAATCAATTTATATATAATTTTTAAAAAATTTATATTTTTATTAATTAAAAAAATAATAAAAATTAAAAAATAATATTTTATTATCATTGGAAAGAGCTCATTTTTTTGATCACAACAAAATAAATTTTAAGTAAAATAGAGCTAAAATAGAAAAGATATGAATTTTTAAACATATAAAATAAATAAATATTAAATAAAAAAGAAAATGGTTCAGCCGACTCCGTAAGTCAAGCCACCAAGCCAAGCCAATACATCAAAGCCGACTCAATCGTTTAAGCTATCAGCCGATCCATGATCCAGGCATGGACCGCCAGCTCAGTAGAAACTGAAGAATCAGATATTGCCACGTGGCGGACCTAGACCCTTAAAGGGTCCATAGAAATTTATCGTGGCTCACAAGATATTTTGGTCTTTTCACCTAGCAACAAGAGCGCTGTTTGGCTACGGTGTGTGGTGCGGCCGGTCCACGTGGTCCATGGGAACAATAATTGTGCGATCGAATGGCTGCGGTTGATTGCGGTCAAGATCGGACGGCGGTGGTGATTTTCAGGCTTGATTCAAATTCTATTAGCGATCTAGCACGATCCGATGGCCAGAAAATCAAGAGATGAAGATCCAATGATTTAGAATACTCCCAATGGTGATCAAGACTCCCGATGCATGATTTGCAATCAGATTTCCTCCATCAACATGCGATCAGACGGCCAGAATTTAATCCAACCTGATCTGGGCTGATATGCATCCGATTTTGATGATTTTTGGACCGTTGGATTCCTATTGAATGGCCAGATTTCACCAGATTTACCAGAGTCATATCAGAGCTGATTTGATTTAAATTTTATCCAAATTTTTTTATATTTTGATGATTACAAAGGCTACTGGTCCCATATTGTCCTTTAGAAAAAATATCCAGCCCTCCTAGCTCTATAAAAGGGATCTTAGGCCTCCAGAAATCAACATCTCCGATCAAGGTGAAGCTTTGGTACAGGGCGAAAGCTAGGCTATGGGTTAAAGGCTGCTTCAAAGCAACGAGTGTCGAGAAGAAGAGCCAGGCTTCTACACCATCTTTCTGCCAATGCCGATCCAAGATCAGAGATCAGGCTACTTTTATTTTATTTTCTTTTCTTTTTAAATTTTATGTATTTAAATTCTAAAATTTTAATTAATAAAAATTTTATTTTTGCACTTTAATTTCTTACTTTTTATTTTTATTATAATTTAATTTTTATACTTTAATTATTATTTTTTATTTTATTGCAAGTAGATGCTAAGATCTAATTAGTAGATCTTAGTACCAAGTTTAAATTTCTGCATCTTTTAATTTTTATTTTTAATCTTCTGACTTCAATCCTAATTCCAAAACTCAAATCATTTTCTTTTTTTTTTAAAAAAAAATTAAAGATTTCAAATCTAAAATACTACCTTTCCTGTGGATTCGACCCGACTCACTGCTATCTATGCATTTTCAATGATTTTAAGAAGTCAGATTAAACTGATAAACATGGTGTCTTAACGATAACATCGCATCCCTATCAAGTTTTTGGCACCATTGTCGGAGAATATTTTTTATTTTTGATTTTAATTTCTTTGATTTATTAAAAATAATTCTAGCAAATGCACCAAGTTTTTGGCACCGTTATCGGGAAAGGCACGGACATTAAATTTTAGATATCTTTGATTTTTCTATAAATAAATAAGAAATAAAATTTTTATTTTCTTATAAATATTGCTTGCTAATTTTTTTTTATTATTTTGTAGAAAAAGAGATTAAAGAACAAAAAGAATTAGAAGTTTTGCTTGGTGAGATCAATCCTAACCCTAGTACTCTTTCCTTTTTATTTATTTATTTATTTATTTTATTTTTAAATTAATTTAAAAAAATATTCATTTAAATCTAATTAAAAGTCTCATGATAAGATTAGAAACCCTAACTGTTTAGAGCATGCATCATATTAGTTTTATTTTTATCATTATTTTTATTTTTTTTTATTTTTTTTGGTGATTGCTGAATGCAAGGCAAGGTAAGCCTTTCAGAATTTAATTAGTTGCATGCATCTAGTTTAAATTGCATAGAACCCTTTGATTGAAATTTTTTTTGTGCATATTCATATTAAACCAAATTAAGGGCACAACCCAATTAAATAAGATAAGGTGGGGATTTGATCACCCTTAGCCCACAAACAACCAACCAGCATCCTGCATTGACCTAAGCCTTTAATTTTAAAATCAATTAGACATCAACCCTAGGAACTCGAGCTCAATAGGACAAGGAATCCCTAAGAGTTGAACCGGATTAGGATAAGTCAATTTGACTGGTGTCTAGGAAAGTGGTTCAGGGATGACTGGGTCCCGAAGGAAGGTGGTTTCTAATTGATTCTTCCGTTCGCTTACCTGGCCAAGCACAATTGGTGTCTAAGGCAAGCAACGGGGGGACTCCCACCGATCCTTACACTTACCTGGCTAGTTGATTGGCTAATCCTACACTTGGAGGGCTTGAAGGTGACCTTGGCAGTTAGGAGCTGTCTAGATCTAGGACAACCTTTAGTCAGGATTGATTGACCAACTTGATTGCTAACCAATATTAAATCTAATTAAACCTAATTCTTCTCTTTCTTCTTAGTTCTAGGACTCCTTAGGATCTTTTCTTTAGAACTCTTCTTTCCTTACTCCTCTAAAAATAAAATAAAATAAAATAAAATAAAAATTAAACTAACTAAAAAATATTAAAAATGATAATTAAATTAAATTAAATTAAATTAAAATTAATAAATAAAATAATTTTAAAAAAAATTAATTTTTAATATAATAAAATAATAATAATAATAATAATAAAAAAATAATAAAAAAAAATCTAAAATTTTTTTTTGAACCATACATTAGGGTTACACTAATACATGCATGGTAGGAAATCACTTTTTCTGATTTAGTTGAACTTAATTGAATGGTTGATTCACATTAAACATAATAATCAAATGGCTAATATGAACCTAATAGTCCAAAAATTAGATAAAGTTGACCTTCTTGCTCAGAAAATAGATCAACTCCTAACCCTAGGTCAACAATCTCCTGCACAATTCACATCATCTTCTAATTATCAGGAGACTTATTCAATCTGTGCTAGCCCAACCCATCATGTGAGTGAATGTCCTATGACTGCACAGTTTTCACATTTTATCCAAGAACAAGTTCAAGCTGCTCAAGGATACTCCAAATTGATTAATGACCCATTTTCAAATTCATATAATTCAGATTGGAGTAACTTTAATTTTTCTTGGACATCCCAACAGACTCAGGCTCAGACCCAAATTTCACTTGAGCAAAATTATCAAAAAAGATCCCAATATTAAAATTATGCCTATAATAATGGTCAGCCTAGTCAGTTTATCCAGCCATCATATTATAATCAGCCCTCATACCCACCTCCTCAACAGACCAATCTAGCTGATGATAGATTTAACCAACTTCAACAATTGATTCTGACTCAACAGCAATCTATCATCAGACTAGAAGCTCAAATAGGACAATTAGTTGAGTCTAACATGAAAAGAGAACTAGATCAACTACCGAACCTATCAATTTCAAACAACCCATCTAATGTCCACCAATCACCTGGACCAAGTTATCAATTTAATGTCTCACCTAAGAATCCCCAATTTGAGAATACCAAAGTAATTCCTGAACTTAAAAGCTATAGGATTCTTATGGACCCATACCAAGACCAGGTGAGAGAGGCTAGTACTGATGCTAGCCAAAATAAAAACTTTAGAGGAACTGGTTAGTACTGAGACTAACCACATAGAAGAACCCGAAGCCAAGAATTAGTACTGATGCTAGTTCTAGTTTAAATGAGATAGAAAAAAGGGAAAAGAGAATAGATGATTTACCCGAGACTTATAAACCTAATGTCCTATTCTCCTTCAATCCCTAGAAGCTGGTTCTTCTTACAAAAATCAAGAGGCAGGCATGTAATGAAATATCAATGGAGTTGTTTAAGCAAGATCACATTAATTTACCTCCAGAATTAAAATCCGCCCTTTAGTCACCATTCCAGCATCCCATTGAATCAAACTTAACTCCTAAAACTTCCATTCATGAGCATTTTAGAAAAACAAATAGGAGAAATTCTTAATAAACATGGGTCTGAGAATGGAATCATAAATTATATCCCTAAAATTAATAATGAATATATCAATAATGGGATTATAAATCATCTTTCTGAGATTGGCAATCCAAAACCATTGGAATTTGTCAATCCAATATTCGACACAAGATAGTGAGCTACATTGTGTCTGGCTGAAGATGGTAAACTTAGCGCTTGTTGGGAGGCAACCCAATATTTAGTTTTTATCTAATTTATTTTTTTAGTTTATTTTCTTTTTAAGGATAATTTGAATAAGTTGGAGGGAGAGCTCAAATTTTTAAAGGCATGTGCTGGACCAAAAATATACTGAGTTAGGTGTATTCTTTCATGTTCTTTATTACATCCTTTTATTTTTTCTTTTTTCTTCTCCATTGAGGATAATGTCGATTAAGTTGGGGGGAGAAAAAAAATAAAAATTTTAAAATTTTAAGTCCTCGAAAAAGTTAGTATTTAGTATTTAGACACCTTGATTATGCTTAAGAATCGAATTAAACTAAGCATTTTTAAAAGAAAATTGATGCACAGATTAGAGAATCTATGAGATATTGAGGAATCAAGTATTAAGAAAATTCAATAAAGAGTTAAGTCTAGAACATAAAAAGTTTTTTCTTGGAGCATTTCTAATTATTTCTACTTAGCATCAAAGAAAAGTCTACTTTTTATAGGCTTGTGTAGGGTAACTATACGTTTCTTCATATAAAAATTTATTTTAATAAAATAGTTTTCAAGTACTTCTCACTGAGTAATCCGGGCCTCTTTGCCTAAGCAAGCATTGAGTTTCGCGTCAAAAGGTGGGAAGGGCAAAGAAGCTCGTTGTAAAGCTAGTCTTAACTCATAGCCTATTTGATTCGAGCTAGTAAGCCCGAGGGGTATTCTATACCTAGTGCCCTAAAGCCAACTGGTTTGGGAGTCATTGGCCCAAGACTCGCTACATGGATCAAATAGAAAGCTTAAGGAGTTAAGACACTCAATAGTGGTACAACATTAAAAAAAAAAAAAAAAAAGAAATATTGGTTTCCCACCGAGTAATCGGGTCCCGTTGCCTAAGTAAGCAATGATATTCGCATCAAAAAGTGGGCAATGTGAAAATAAAAATTAATAAATGAAGGACGGAAAGTAGCAATACACTTGCCTATATGAAAGTTTAGACAAATCAGAGATAAAGATAGGATAATTTAGAAAAAGTTCTAAAAAATTTAATGTTCTTTACTTAATTTTTCTATTGATAAGTATTAATATCCCCAATGATATATCTCATTTAAGCTCTACTGAATATCAATGGCCATTTTGAAAATTGCTTTAGGTAAAATTCGAAACTCTAAAGTTAAAAGGTATTTAAAACTAAATTCTTTCTTTACTCGAGGACGAGCAAAGCTTAAGTTGGGGGGTGTGATAAGCATCATAAATTCATCCAATAAAAGTATTAATTTATTAATTAATTTATATTAATTTTTAAGAAATTATTAATCAATTTATATATAATTTTTGAAAAAATTCATATTTTTATTAATTAAAAAATTAATTAAAAAATAATAAAAATTAAAAAATAAAATTTTATTATCAATAGGAAAGAGCTCATTTTTTTGATCACAACAAAATAAATTTTAAGTAAAATGGAGCTAAAATGGAAAAGATATGAATTTTTAAAGATATAAAATAAATAAAAATTAAATAAAAAAAGAAAATGGCTCAGCCGACTCCGTAAGGCCGAGCCACCAAGCCAAGCCAAGCCATCAAAGCTGACTCAGCCATTTAAGCCATCAGTCGGTCCACGATCCAGGCATGGACCGCCAGCTCAGCAGAAACCGACGAATCAGAGATTGCCACGTGGCGGACCTAGACCCTTAAAGGGTCCACAGAAATTTATCGCGGCTCACAGGGTATTTTGGTCTTTTCACCTAGCGACAAGAGCGCTGATTGGCTATGCGGTGTGCGGTGCGGTCGGTCCACGCGGTCCATGGGAACAGTAATTGCGCGATCGGATGGCTGCGGTTGATTGCGGTCAAGATCGGACGGTGGTGGTGATTTCCAGGCTTGATTCAAATTCTATCAGCGATCTGGTGCGATCCAATGGCCAAAAAACCAAGAGATGAAGATCCAACGGTCCAGAATGCTCTTGACGGTGATCAAGACTCCCGAAACGCATGATTTGCGGCCAGATTTCCTCCATCAACGTGCACGATCGGACGGCCAGAATTTAATCCGACCTGATCTGGGCTGATATGCATCCGATTTTGATGATTTTTGGACCGTTGGATTCCTATTGAATGGCTAGATTTTACCAGATTTACCAGAGTCATATCATAGCTATTTTGATTCAAATTTTATCCAAATTTCTTTATATTTTGATGATTACAAAGGCTATTAGTCCCATATTGCCTTTAGAAAAAATATCCAGCCCTCCTAGCTCTATAAAAAGGGATCTTAGGCCTCCAAAAATCAACATATCTCCGATCAAGGTGAAGCTTTGGTATAGGGTGAAGCTAGGCTATGGGTTAAAGGCTGCTTCGAAGCAACTGGATGCCGAGAAGAAGAGCGGGCTTCTACACCATCTTTCTGTCAATGCCGATCCAAGATCAGAGATCAGGCTATTTTATTTTATTTTATTTTTTTAAATTTTATGTATTTAAATTCTAAAATTTTAATTAATAAAAATTTTATTTTTATACTTTAATTTCTTTCTTTTTATTTTTATTATAATTTAATTTCTACACTTTAATTATTATTTTTTATTTTATTGCAAGTAGATGCTAAGATCTAATTAGTAGATCTTAGTATCAAGTTTAAATTTCTGCATCTTTTAATTTTTATTTTTAATCTTCCAACTTCAATCCTAATTCCAAAACTCAAATCATTTTCTTTTTTTTTTAAAAAATCAAAAAGATTTCAAATCTAAAAATACTACCTTTCCTGTGGATTCGATCCGACTCACTGCTATCTATGCATTTCAATGATTTTAAGAAGTCGAATTAAACTGATAAACACGGTGTCTTAACGACAACATCGCATCCCTATCATTAATATTCCATAATCTTAATTTTTAATTAAGTAGGGTTCATAAATAAAATATGCATAATAAATCTTAGGGTTTCAGGATCTAGGGTTTTGCACAAAGTAAGTTTTAGATTTCTGATTAAGAACGAATGCGCAGTACCCCTACACATCATAAGAACACCCCATCGAATGAGAAGAGAGGGCCTTTAAACTCTTCTTCATTCTTATGATTGGACGGCCAAGAGGAATGCCTTAATCAAGAACATGCAATACTACAAAATAGTTCTAGATCTATATCATATATCTCATATACAAATTAGAACTAATCATGGCATATTTTGAATACATCTCATGTATCGAATCATGCATATTTTTAGATCCAAATTATCTCATAATAATCTAAAAAATTAGATTTAAATTAATCTAATCAAAATAAATTTTAATCTAGATAATTATGTAGAACTATTCTACAACTAGTCTAGACATGCATCAATCATATCTCATATGATATTTAAAAATTAAATAATTTTATTTGCTATTTTTTAGATATTATTATAACCATTATAATATCAAAAAATAATAAATAAATCAATCTAAAATATAATTTAATTAAATTAAATTAAAAACATACAAGACTATTCTATAGAACTATTCTATTTTAGAACTAGTCATGCATATTTTCTAATCTTAGATCCAAATTATTTAATTTTAATTTTTTCTAATTTTAGATCTGATCACATCTCATGTGATATCTGAAATCATTTATTTTCTAATTAAAATAAATTTAAAATTAGATCTAAACTACTTTTAGAACCTTAGCTCTGATACTAGTTGAAGGGAAATCCTGATTTTTCGGATCAAGTTCGTTCAGATCTGATCAGATCAAGAGATATATTTCAAAAAAAAAAAATTTTGATCCAGATCAGATCTAAGATATTTTAGATCTAATTATTATTATTTTAAAAATTAAAATAAAATTAGATAAATTAAATCAGATTTAATTTACCTTGAAGTGGGTAATCCTATTACCCGTTGATGATCCTGTAAGCAGCGGAAGGTTCTGGATCAAGCCACGCAAGTGCCTGGCCTCTATCGATATCCACTCAGGTTGGATCTGGAGATCCTCTTCTTCTCTATCATATCTTCAGAAATTAAATCTAGATCTGATCTAGAAGATCTTCAAAACTCTTTTCGAAGATCAGCAGTTGTTCTATGCAGCAGTGCAGCCTTCTAGCTTCCAGTCATCTTTCTTTGATCTGGATCACACCAACCAAGAATCCAAACACTTTGGATGTGGAGAGGAGAGGGAGAAGGTGGGTTTGGCATGGAGGAAGAGGGGAGAGGCAGCCTTGGGGCATGGAGAATTGTGATTCAATCTCCTTTTGAGTTGGGCGCAGGGTCTTATTTATAGACTAAGCGTGATCCAACTCCTCTTCTTCCCAACCAATCACAACTCTTTATGAAATCAGATCTAAATCTGATTGGTGGGAATAGAGTCCCCTAGATTCCTCCTTAGAGGGCACCTAAGACCAGTCAAAGTTGGTTCTTAGGAGAACTCTAATTGGAATCCAAAAAGGAGATGGAGTCCCTGTCCAACAGGGACTCTTGGGCGCCTCCAGCTTGGGCCCAGCTTCGGCACATGCCAAGGGTGGCATGCGCCCTCTTTCTTGCCAGGTTCTAGCAAGGGGACAGGCCCCCACCAGCTCTCCAATAGGTGCATGACATATGGACAGAAGTCAAAGTGTCAATGGTCAACATTTGACCAATCAAAGGTAGACTTTTGACCAAAGTCAAAGAACGAGAAATGGTAGGTGACCAAAAATGGCAGGTAATATCCTACAAAATAAGACAACCTTTTCTAACTTGGACAACCTCCAGTCAGACCATATGAAGGCCTCTGATTGAGCA
This sequence comes from Cocos nucifera, assembly GCA_006176705.1. Classification (NCBI taxonomy): domain Eukaryota; kingdom Viridiplantae; phylum Streptophyta; class Magnoliopsida; order Arecales; family Arecaceae; genus Cocos; species Cocos nucifera. Next base: position 41,167 of record QRFJ01000351.1, on the reverse strand, counting down.
CAAACTTCCTTTGGCTCAGTCAGGACAACTTATTTGTGATAGCAAAAGAAGAATGTTAGGTTCAATCGAGTGCTAGCACGATTTTCTTGAACCTAATTGAATCTCATTCAGATCAATTGAACTAGATCAGTTCAATTGATGATCACCAGATTCAAACCCTTGTTTGTATGACCCAGTTAGGTTCAGTTCTGTATGATAATGGGATATGTCATAATCTCTATCATCGACATCATCAAAACTCCTTTCGATGGATCAGAACTCTTCTGATTCGAACAGCTAGAATGATCGATCATCTAAATCATTCTAATTGCTCCCAAAATCCACCAGTGACACCTAGCAGTATATGGTGGCAACCCATCAGAGCTGAATGCGAACCTCTTGGTGCAGCTACTTATGTGATTAAGTTCTTCTATCTTGAGCCCTAATCAGATTAGGGTTAAGGTGAACTCGTCAAACCCTAGTCTCTATCATATGATGTAATCATTCGATTTCAAGTCCGATGTGAAAATCTAAATAGAAACTCTTTCTATTATTTCACTCTGCCATGGCCATGGACTTCTGAACTTGATTCTCATGATCATCATAGGGCTGCTCCTCTACCACCGAGGTAGATAGATTCCATCTTGATGCTATCCAGTTCCTATAATGAACATGTTACAGCCAACATACACCTCAGGATTTCGAATGGCTAGGAGATCAAGTAATGGTATAGTCAAACTATAACACCCTCAAGGTGAACTGTCGATGCACCTCAGGTCAAAGAACCAGACACACCACTGCAGCATCGAGTCAATCATCGACGAGAAGGTAGACTTCCTAATGACTACTCGAGGTGGTCACGCTCAGTGCCCTCATTCTCTAACGAGTACCTATACTCTCACTCCGGTGTCTCCACACCATAGACTCAAGACTCATCTACTAAAGAGAAGCGATTGTACACCAACCTTCTGGATCAATCACCATCCTCGTGATGATCCTATGGTCGGGAGCATTTTATGAGTTAATAATGATTATTCATGTCTTAAATTTTCAACTCTTGAAAATATGAATTATCATTACCATTAACTCAAAGGATGTATCACAGACACTAAATACACATATGTAATAGAAAATAATCCATTTTATTGATTATAGTCAAAATTATAATTTTGCCCCTAGAAGTGTATTACAAGTGTCAGCCAATTCTGGCTTCTAAGGCACATATATGGTTATTTGTATGCCATGTATAGTTTGTATGATGCTAGGTTTGAAGCTAGTAATATTGGTATAACCATATCTAGACAAGCAAGTATAAGTAGCGAAAAACACAATGTGTTGCAGTGAATAATCCAACGACATTGGCAATCAAACGGTAGTTCATCTTCATCATCTCTATCATCGCAATTAAACTTCTACCTCACCAATGACATCACCGCTACCCTCAATTTCAATCAGCTGGATAATTTTGATGTGCTGTGTTAGAGCAGATCCTCATTGCTTTTCCAATGATCTATCTCTCTCATCACCTGTCCAACTAGAATTCTCGACCATATTCCAAATAAGTTGCCAAAATTGAGTCTACCCCGAAAGAAGATATAGAAGGTCACAATCGATGGTTTACCACTTAAAACTATGAAACTACATTGACTATCATCGATGAATTCTCGCTGAATATACACATTTGGCATATCCTACTCTGTATCCACTCGACTCTTAAAGAAACACTCACCTCCCGACAAGGCACCATTCTCAGTCGACGTGTCTTAATCGATGTTCAACCAACTATTTTCTCAGACTCCTGTCAACTATCAAAATCGATAACATGACAAAGACATTAACTACTCTTGAATGTAGCGCACAACAGTCGGCCATGAGCGGCTCATTACTCTGTATTAATAGCAATTAATGACCCACTAAATACCATAACTCCCACATCCCAAATATTCAGGGACAAGAATTACATAATAATGGCATCCTTCACCTTATAAATATCGGTAAGCAATGGAAGATCAGGTAAGCTCTGAATGGAAAAACTCATGCTCTTGTTCTTACCATCCTTTAAGTTGCCTCATTTCTCCGACTGACTTAATCATTGGTGAGTCCCCTACCAGACAACTTTTGGCAAGAGAACTTCTTTTGCAGGCTCCCAGATCATTCGACCCTCTCCCGACTGCTCCATCGGAGGAAAGCGGCAACATGCTGCCATAGTGAAAATCATAGCAAAATACCTTTTTGATGTTTGCTACTATGGCACGAGACATCCTGGACGTACTAATGTCTACTGCCACTTTAGAGTCTATATTTGGCACTGATGGATGAGTCTTGAATGAGAAGAAAAGTAGAATGAACAATGTTGGGGTGAAATCTGATTATCGTCGGAAAAGTGCTGGAGTCGAAGAAGATGAGATCACCGTCAATGACCTGCAAAACAAGTCTCATATAGAGCCCAGGGTATGGACCTACCGTACACGGTCAATCTAGCACTTTGCTTTCGATCACTTTGATATTCATGTCCTTAGAAGTTCCTGGTATAGCTCTATTCAATTCTACAAATATGTCAATTCATTTTTTCAATTTACAATGCACACTCACCTTTCCAGGCAACATGTGCAAAATTTCATAGATTCTTCTTAATTAATGCAACAAAGAAACTAAATTAACAAATCCAACTTGATGGGAAAATGACTAATATCTTGAGTAATGAAGGCTAATGTGACAAAAAACAATATTCACAATATATGGTAAACTATAATTTTTTTTAAAAAAAGATAAATTATGATATCATGGATGATTTTATGCATGTCATATGGGAAGCTTGTGATAATAAAATGCTTTAGGCATCCTTGTAAAATCTCCAAAAAAAAAAAAAAAAAAAAAACGTCCCATTGTCCGCTAAGGTGGGATGTCACTCTTCCCAGCTATGGATTTGGTCTCTATTTCATGATTGTTTTGCTGGTATATCAGGTAATTTTGTTGATTTAGATATATATAAATAGTGACAATATCATTTATAACACTCCTTAAATCCACTCTCTCAGGTTAGAAGAAATTCGATGTTCTGGCTTGTTGTATATTTATCTATATCTATTTCTACAAATTTAGAAATGATGTTCTGGCTTGGCCCATAAATGATCTATCGTCTCCTCCCTCCTCCTTTTCTTCAGCACCATCTCTTCCCTCTTTCTCTTCTTCAGCACCAGGGACAACAATGCTGCTGTAGTCGAAATTAGAAAAGAGTTGTTGGACAGCATCCCGACCATCGCTGAACCCAATTCAATAGGAAGCTTCACTTTCTTGAAGGATTAGGATCTTCATGTCGGATGAGGTCTTGAATTCCTCAACACCCAGTTCTTTCATCCGACTAAGATCCTATCGTAGAACCTGGATCTCTGCCTTGGCTAAAGATACTTTCTCTTCAGCAGATTGCCATTTCTAATTACAATCCTCCGCCTCCTTAGCTCAGTTGTCATGATCCTTCTTCATCTTGGTCACCGCGCATTTTTTCTTCTTAGTGTGACTCCTCTGGGCCTTCACCTCCACCTGAGTTGACTTAAGGTCAGACTGAATTGACTCAAGTTCAACTCTTACCGACCCAAATTCGACTCTGAGGTGGGAGACTTCCTCAGACATATTATTTTTTTGGGCAGCAATTTCTTTCTCCTGTTCCTCTAACTGATGGATTGCTGCATTACGTTCGCGTTGTGGTTGACATAGAGTCAGAACACACATGCCGAAGATTGACCATTCTATGATAGACCTACTCAAGTTCGGCCATGTCATGAGCCCACCATTCACGAAAGATGAATCAAATTAGCAAAAAAAAAAAGAAGATAGTGGGAGGTTATCAGCTTACCCCATTGAAGATCGGATAGAATGATCCAAACAAGTCGTCCAGGATCTGACTCCTCCTCGACTCCTGATCGTTTGGGAGGAGAATGGTGTGAATCAAACTCCTCATCAATTGGGGGTCCAAAAAAGCTGAACCACCTTTGAGGACTCGAACATCGACTCGTTTGAAGTTCATATATCTACGGTTGAAAGCATCACTCCCAGTCGGTGTGGAGGAAATTGGCGCCTTTCCTTTCTTTTTAGCAGATGATTATTTTGGAGGAGGTACCAACATCCACTCAGGCATGGATGGAGACGGCAAATGCCCCAGATGAACCATAGTTGACCGCGGAGCGGGTGCAGCAATAGTCGATTGAGCTCTTGACACGGGAGTGATAGTCGGTATGTTGATGATGATGACATCTTTCTCTAACTGTGTGATGGCCGGAGGGGCTTTAGAAGATGCTGCCGCCGCTGGAGCATGAAGGGCAACGACAGGATCATCGATGGCTCCATAAGATGCCACTGAGGTGCATCAGTAGAAGCAAGGGTAGCTAAAGGACCAGTTGCCCGACTTTTCTTCGACGCACGTGATGAGCTAGCACCGAATTCCATCCTCTTTCGAGTGGAGAACTGACGGACTTCATCCTTCAAGATTCCAAGAGGAAGGTGCATCCTTACAAAATTGAATAATATGGTCAGATCAATATCAAAAATTAATTGAATAAAAGAAAAGATAAAATTACAGACACCATATGTACCTATGGATAGTGCTGGATCAAGTTCAGCATCATATAAAGCCTCTTTAGTAATTAGCTCTTTCTGTAGGGGAATCCTCATATCCCTCAGCCAAAGAAAATCCTCTTGATCGGTCGGATCCACCCAACCATTATCATTCGGAAGGATATTTGGCTCTCCCCACACTGATGGAATGTCCCAGGAAGAAGGAGGAGAAACAAAAAAGAATTAGATCTTTCAGTCGTGAATGGACAATGGAAGACCGGTGATAAAAGAAAGTCCTTTCCTTGGGATGAAGTACCACCATCCGTTGGCCTTCGGATGGGGTTGGAGGGCAAAGAAAAGTCTAAACAAAGAAAGCCAAGGAGTCGTCGGGGTTAACCGACACAACAAAGCAAACGAAATTAAAAGTCGAATGGAGTTCGGCACTTGTTGGTTCGGACAAATCCTATAATAGTCAAAAATATTTTGGAGGAACTCTAGAATAGGAAACCTAAGGCCCGACCTAAGGTTTTTCAAATAAAAGGCTATAAAACCTGATGGAGGTGAATTCATCTGATCGTCGGGGCCAGGGGCCAACAACCGAAAGCTCTCCAGGATCCAATACTGATCCCAAAGTCGCTCCACAATCGATGCTATTAGAGTAGAAGCTTCGGCTGCTAGACCTCACGATGAACTACTACGACCAGCTATGCACTCGATAATAAAATAAAAAAAAAGAAACAAAGATGTCAGAGAGGAGGTTCGAACTTTGAACCAGGGATCTAAAGGATAAGAGAACAAGCAAGGTTCCTGAAAGCTACTATAATTGAAAGCAATGGAAGAAAAACCTTCAGGAGGGGAGACCAATATATATAGGACCCACCAACAGTCGAGATGCATAGGAGCTTCACCAGATGCT
>QRFJ01000351.1:0-34721 GCA_006176705.1 Cocos nucifera | reverse complement strand
TAGATGAGCCAACATTTGGCGAGCAGTCCCGATATCTTCATGTTGGTGCTGGAGCTCATCAGACATCGAGCCCAACATGTAATATCTGGCCTTATTATCTTCGTCTATCCATTTTTCCAGAGATGCTCTCTACTCAATAGATGGCCGGGCTGGTAAGGTGGGAGGGTCTTGATCCAAAACATGGGTTACCTTCTTCGAACCCAAAATAATTTTATAGTTCCTAAGCCAATCTTTATAATTGATTTCGATCAGTCTGTGTGTGTCCAGGATATGCGCTAATGTGTTGGACGCAAACATTTTTCTATAGAGAGTCAAAGATTCTAGTTAGATACTATAATTATGACTTGACCAATTTATTTAGGGATTTTATTTTTAAACAAATTAGCTTCCACTATTTTCTCAGATCCCTGCACTTCCTCTATAGAGATGCAAAAATCTTCATGATTAATGATTTCTAGTGGGTGGTGCGGTCTCACCAACTGACTCATCACCTCACCTAATAGTTATTGGTGATGGGTTAGCCAATAAGTGAACAACTCTTGTTCAATGATTCTCTAATCATGGTGCACCCAAACTTGATCTCTAATTCAAGAATCTCATCATATCCAAAATATTGATCCACTCCTTAGTTAAGTCAGACCCACCATTTGCATAGAATGGGTTCCTAATTGAGTCTCTCACCATATCCAAAATATTTAGCCCAACTCATCCTCTAGCCCATAGCATCCAATACCTAATAGACATGGTTGCGTCTTTTCGGTGCAACTGAGCCACTGTATCCAGCCAAGAACAATCAACCCCGGAAAGGACCCGCACATCTACAATGGTGGAAGACCTCAGACTTAATCTTTTCTTAGGGAGAATTGATTTAGGTCTCATTAAACTAGACTTATCATAGTCATAACAATTATGACTAACCTAGTGGCATGGGTTAGCTCGGATTATTGACCACCTCAGATCAGAACTGTGTCAACAAATATGGCCAGGTAAGTGAGACTGGTGGAAGGAATATGCCATTAACTCGTACAAGAATGCATTCAGGTCGAGTAGCTTCTAATTAAAAACCAGTCGGTCGTATGTGCCAAACTTACCTTAGACACTAAATTATTGAGTCAGAACCAATTGGGTTAGCCTACAATCCAGACTCTAACCTCTGAGCCTAATTAGGTCTTGCTTGATCGTGACTCGATCTTGACCCAGACTTAATCCTATTAGACTGATCAATTTAAGCATTGTTGATCCCCTCTAATCAACTCTTGATTCGATTTGATCAACTGCTTAGACCTAATTGAGCTATCCAAGCCCGAATCCAATATTATGAATGTCTTAGATTTGAAATTCTCAATTTTAAATCTAATTAATTGATAAACATCATAAATTTAATAATAAAAGTATTAATTTATTAATTAATTTATATTAATTTTTAAAAATTATTAATCAATTTATATATAATTTTTAAAAAATTTATATTTTTATTAATTAAAAAATAATAAAAATTAAAAAATAATAAAATTTTATTATCATTGGAAAGAGCTCATTTTTTTGATCACAACAAAATAAATTTTAAGTAAAATAGAGCTAAAATAGAAAAGATATGAATTTTTAAACATATAAAATAAATAAATAATTAAATAAAAAAGAAAATGGTTCAGCCGACTCCGTAAGTCAAGCCACCAAGCCAAGCCAATACATCAAAGCCGACTCAATCGTTGAAGCTATCAGCCGATCCATGATCCAGGCATGGACCGCCAGCTCAGTAGAAACTGAAGAATCAGATATTGCCACGTGGCGGACCTAGACCCTTAAAGGGTCCATAGAAATTTATCGTGGCTCACAAGATATTTTGGTCTTTTCACCTAGCAACAAGAGCGCTGTTTTGGCTACGGTGTGTGGTGCGGCCGGTCCACGTGGTCCATGGGAACAATAATTGTGCGATCGAATGGCTGCGGTTGATTGCGGTCAAGATCGGACGGCGGTGGTGATTTTCAGGCTTGATTCAAATTCTATTAGCGATCTAGCACGATCCGATGGCCAGAAAATCAAGAGATGAAGATCCAATGATTTAGAATACTCCCAATGGTGATCAAGACTCCCGATGCATGATTTGCAATCAGATTTCCTCCATCAACATGCGATCAGACGGCCAGAATTTAATCCAACCTGATCTGGGCTGATATGCATCCGATTTTGATGATTTTTGGACCGTTGGATTCCTATTGAATGGCCAGATTTCACCAGATTTACCAGAGTCATATCAGAGCTGATTTGATTTAAATTTTATCCAAATTTTTTTATATTTTGATGATTACAAAGGCTACTTAGTCCCATATTGCCTTTTAGAAAAAAATATCCAGCCCTCCTAGCTCTATAAAAAGGATCTTAGGCCTCCAGAAATCAACATCTCCGATCAAGGTGAAGCTTTGGTACAGGGCAAAGCTAGGCTATGGGTTAAAGGCTGCTTCAAAGCAACGAGTGCCGAAAAGAAGAGCCAGGCTTCTACACCATCTTTCTGCCAATGCCGATCCAAAATCAGAGATCAGGCTATTTTATTTTATTTTCTTTTCTTTTTAAATTTTATGTATTTAAATTCTAAAATTTTAATTAATAAAAATTTTATTTTTGCACTTTAATTTCTTACTTTTTATTTTTATTATAATTTAATTTTTATACTTTAATTATTATTTTTTATTTTATTGCAAGTAGATGCTAAGATCTAATTAGTAGATCTTAGTACCAAGTTTAAATTTCTGCATCTTTTAATTTTTATTTTTAATCTTCCGACTTCAATCCTAATTCCAAAACTCAAATCATTTTCTTTTTTTTTTAAAAAAAAAAAAGATTTCAAATCTAAAAATACTACCTTTCCTGTGTGGATTCGACCCGACTCACTGCTATCTATGCATTTTCAATGATTTTAAGAAGTCGGATTAAACTGATAAACACGGTGTCTTAACGATAACATCATCGCATCCCTATCAAGTTTTTGGCACCATTGTCGGAGAATATTTTTTATTTTTGATTTTAATTTCTTTGATTTATTAAAAATAATTCTAGCAAATGCACCAAGTTTTTGGCACCGTTATCGGGAAAGGCACGGACATTAAATTTTAGATATCTTTGATTTTTCTATAAATAAATAAGAAATAAAATTTTTATTTTCTTATAAATATTGCTTGCTAATTTTTTTTTATTATTTTGTAGAAAAAGAGATTAAAGAACAAAAAGAATTAGAAGTTTTGCTTGGTGAGATCAATCCTAACCCTAGTACCTCTTTCCTTTTTATTTATTTATTTATTTATTTTATTTTTAAATTAATTTAAAAAAATATTCATTTAAATCCTAATTAAAAGTCCTCATGATAAGATTAGAAACCCTAACTGTTTAGAGCATGCATCATATTAGTTTTATTTTTATTATTTTTATTTTTTTTTATTTTTTTTTGGTGATTGCTGGAGGCAAGGTAAGCCTTTCAGAATTTAATTAGTTGCATGCATCTAGTTTAAATTGCATAGAACCCTTTGATTGAATTTTTTTTTTGTGCATATTCATATTAAATCAAATTAAGGGCACAACCCAATTAAATAAGATAAGGTGGGGATTTGATCACCCTTCCTTAGCCCACAAACAACCAACCAGCATCCTGCATTGACCTAAACCTTTAAATTTAAAATCAATTAGACATCAACCCTAGGAACTCGAGCTCAATAGGACAAGGAATCCTAAGAGTTGAACCAGGGTTAGGATAAGTCAATTTGACTGGTGTCTAGGAAAGTGGTTCAGGGATGACTGGGTCCCGAAGGAAGGTGGTTTCTAATTGGTTCCGTTCGCTTACCTGGCCAAGCACAATTGGTGTCTAAGGCAAGCAACGGGGGGACTCCCACCGATCCTTACACTTACCTGGCTAGTTGATTGGCTAATCCTACACTTGGAGGGCTTGAAGGTGACCTTGGCAGTTAGGAGCTGTCTAGATCTAGGATAACCCTTTAGTCAGGATTGATTGACCAACTTGATTGCTAACCAATATTAAATCCTAATTAAATCCTAATTCTTCTCTTTCTTCTTAGTTCTAGGACTCCTTAGGATCTTTTCTTCTTTAGAACTCTTCTTTCCTTTCTTCTCCTCTAAAAAATAAAATAAAATAAAATAAAATAAAAATTAAACTAACTAAAAAATATTAAAAATAATAATTAAATTAAATTAAATTAAAATTAATAAATAAAATAATTAAAAAAATTAATTTTTAATATAATAAAATAATAATAATAATAATAATAAAAAAATAATAAAAAAAAATCTAAAATTTTTTTTTGAACCATACATTAGGGTTACACTAATACATGCATGGTAGGAAATCACTTTTTCTGATTTAGTTGAACTTAATTGAATGGTTGATTCACATTAAACATAATAATCAAATGGCTAATATGAATCCTAATAGTCCAAAAATTAGATAAAGTTGACCTTCTTGCTCAGAAAATAGATCAACTCCTAACCCTAGGTCAACAATCTCCTGCACAATTCACATCATCTTCTAATTATCAGGAGACTTATTCAATCTGTGCTAGCCCAACCCATCATGTGAGTGAATGTCCTATGACTGCACAGTTTTCCATATTTTATCCAAGAACAAGTTCAAGCTGCTCAAGGATACTCCAAATTGATTAATGACCCATTTTCAAATTCATATAATTCAGATTGGAGTAACTTTAATTTTTCTTGGACATCCCAACAGACTCAGGCTCAGACCCAAATTTCACTTGAGCAAAATTATCAAAATCCCATATTAAAAATTATGCCTATAATAATGGTCAGCCTAGTCAGTTTATCCAGCCATCATATTATAATCAGCCCTCATACCCACCTCCTCAACAGACCAATCTAGCTGATGATAGATTTAACCAACTTCAACAATTGAATTCTGAACTCAACAGCAATCTATCGCCAGACTAGAAGCTCAAATAGGACAATTAGTTGAGTCTAACATGAGGAGAGAACTAGATCAACTACCGAACCTACCAATTTCAAACAACCCATCCTAATGTCCACCAATCCACCTGGATTAAATTATCAATTTAATGTCTTCACCTAAGAATCCCCAATTTGAGAATACCAAAGTAATTCCTGAACTTAAAAGCTATAGGATTCTTATGGACCCATACCAAGACCAGGTGAGAGAGGCTAGTACTGATGCTAGCCAAAATAAAAACTTTAGAGGAACTGGTTAGTACTGAGACTAACCACATAGAAGAACCCGAAGCCAAGAATTAGTACTGATGCTAGTTCTAGTTTAAATGAAGATAGAAAAAAGGGAAAAGAGAATAGATGATTTACCCGAGACTTATAAACCTAATGTCCTATTCTCCTTCAATCCCTAGAAGCTGGTTCTTTCTTACAAAAAAATCAAGAGGCATGTAATGAAATATCAATGGAGTTGTTTAAGCAAGATCACATTAATTTACCTCCAGAATTAAAATCCGCCCTTTAGTCACCATTCCAGCACCCATTGAATCAAACTTAACTCCTAAAACTCCATTCATGAGCATTTTAGAAAAACAAATAGGAGAAATTCTTAATAAACATGGGTCTGAGAATGGAATCATAAATTATATCCCTAAAATTAATAATGAATATATCAATAATGGGATTATAAATCATCTTTCTGAGATTGGCAATCCAAAACCATTGGAATTTGTCAATCCAATATTCGACACAAGATAGTGAGCTACATTGTGTCTGGCTGAAGATGGTAAACTTAGCGCTTGTTGGGAGGCAACCCAATATTTAGTTTTTATCTAATTTATCTTTTTAGTTTATTTTCTTTTTAGGATAATTTGAATAAGTTGGAGGGAGAGCTCAAATTTTTAAAGGCATGTGCTGGACCAAAAATATACTGAGTTAGGTGTATTCTTTCATGTTCTTTATTACACCCTTTATTTTTTCTTTTTTCTTCTCCATTGAGGACAATGTCGATTAAGTTGGGGGGAGAAAAAAAATAAAAATTTTAAAATTTTAAGTCCTCGAAAAAGTTAGTATTTAGTATTTAGATACCTTGATTATGCTTAAGAATCGAATTAAACTAAGCATTTTTAAAAAGAAAATTGATGCACAGATTAGAGAATCTATGAGATATTGAGGAATCAAGTATTAAGAAAATTCAATAAAGAGTTAAGTCTAGAACATAAAAAGTTTTTTTCTTGGAGCATTTCTAATTATTTCTATTAGCATCAAAGAAAAGTCTACTTTTTATAGGCTTGTGTAGGGTAACTATACGTTTCTTCATATAAAAATTTATTTTAATAAAATAGTTTTCCAAGTACTTCTCACTGAGTAACCGGGCCTCTTTGCCTAAGCAAGCATTGAGTTTCGCGTCAAAAGGTGGGAAGGGCAAAGAAGCTCGTTGTAAAGCTAGTCTTAACTCATAGCCTATTTGATTCGAGCTAGTAAGCCCGAGGGGTATTCTATACCTAGTGCCCTAAAGCCAACTGGTTTGGGAGTCATTGGCCCAAGACTCGCTACATGGATCAAATAGAAAGCTTAAGGAGTTAAGACACTCAATAGTGGTACAACATTAAAAAAAAAAAAAAAGAAATATTGGTTTCCCACCGAGTAATCGGGTCCCGTTGCCTAAGTAAGCAATGATATTCGCATCAAAAAGTGGGCAATGTGAAAATAAAAATTAATAAATGAAGGACGAAAGTAGCAATACACCTGCCTATATGAAAGTTTAGACAAATCAGAGATAAAGATAGGATAATTTAGAAAAAGTTCTGAAAAATTTAATATTCTTTACTTAATTTTTCTATTGATAAGTATTAATATCCCCAATGATATATCTCATTTAAGCTCTACTGAATATCAATGGCCATTTTGAAAATTGCTTAGGTAAAATTCGAAACTCTAAAGTTAAAAGATATTTAAAACTAAATTCTTTCTTTACTCGAGGACGAGCAAAGCTTAAGTTGGGGGGTGTGATAAGCATCATAAATTCACCAATAAAAGTATTAATTTATTAATTAATTTATATTAATTTTTAAAAATTATTAATCAATTTATATATAATTTATGAAAAATTCATATTTTTATTAATTAAAAAATAATAAAAATTAAAAAATAAAATTTTATTATCATTGGAAAGAGCTCATTTTTTTGATCACAACAAAATAAATTTTAAGTAAAATAGAGCTAAAATGGAAAAGATATGAATTTTTAAAGATATAAAATAAATAAAAATTAAATAAAAAAGAAAATGGCTTAGCCGACTTCGTAAGGCGAGCCACCAAGCCAAGCCAAGCCATCAAAGCTGACTCAACCATTTAAGCCATCAGTCGGTCCATGATCGAAGCATGGACCGTCAGCTCAGTAGAAACCGACGAATCAGAGATTGCCACGTGGCGGACCTAGACCCTTAAAGGGTCCATAAAAATTTATCGCGGCTCATAGGGTATTTTGGTCTTTTCACCTAGCGACAAGAGCGCTGATTGGCTATGGTGTATGGTGCGGCCGGTCCACGCGGTCCATGGGAAAGTAATTGCATGATCAGATGGCTGCGATTGATTGCGGTCAAGATCGGACGGTGGTGGTGATTTCCAGGCTTGATTCAAATTCTATTAGCGACCTGATGCGATCCAATGACCAAAAAACCAAGAGATGAAGATCCAACGATCCAGAATGCTCCCGACGGTGATCAAGACTCCCGACGCATGATTTGCGGCCAGATTTCCTCCATCAATGCACGATCGGACGGTCAGAACTTAATCCGACCTGATCTGGGCTGATATGCATCCAATTTTGATGATTTTTGGACCGTTGGATTCCTATTGAATGGCTAGATTTTACCAAATTTACCAGAGTCATATCATAGCTGATTTGATTCAAATTTTATCCAAATTTCTTTATATTTTGATGATTACAAAGGCTATTAGTCCCATATTGCCTTTAGAAAAAATATCCAGCCCTCCTAGCTCTATAAAAGGGATCTTAGGCCTCCAAAAATCAACATCTCCGATCAAGGTGAAGCTTTGGTATAGGGTGAAGCTAAGCTATGGGTTAAAGGCTGCTTCGAAGCAATGGATGCCGAGAAGAAGAGTCGGGCTTCTACACCATCTTTCTGTCAATGCCGATCAAAAATCAGAGATCATGCTATTTTATTTTATTTTATTTTTTAAAATTTTATGTATTTAAATTTTAAAATTTTAATTAATAAAAATTTTATTTTTATACTTTAATTTCTTTCTTTTTATTTTTATTATAATTTAATATCTACACTTTAATTATTATTTTTTATTTTATTGCAAGTAGATGCTAAGATCTAATTAGTAGATCTTAGTATCAAGTTTAAATTTCTGCATCTTTTAATTTTTATTTTTAATCTTCCAACTTCAATCCTAATTCCAAAACTCAAATCATTTTCTTTTTTTTTTAAAAAATCAAAAATTTTAAATCTAAAATACTACCTTTCCTGTGGATTCGATCCGACTCACTGCTATCTATGCATTTCAATGATTTTAAGAAGTCGAATTAAACTGATAAACACGGTGTCTTAACGACAACATCGCATCCCTATCATTAATATTCCATAATCTTAATTTTTAATTAAGTAGGGTTCATAAATAAAATATGCATAATAAATCTTAGGGTTTCAGGATCTAGGGTTTTGCACAAAGTAAGTTTTAGATTTCTGATTAAGAACGAATGCGCAGTACCCCTACACATCATAAGAACACCCCATCGAATGAGAAGAGAGGGCCTTTAAACTCTTCTTCATTCTTATGATTGGACGGCCAAGAGGAATGCCTTAATCAAGAACATGCAATACTACAAAATAGTTCTAGATCTATATCATATATCTCATATACAAATTAGAACTAATCATGGCATATTTTGAATACATCTCATGTATCGAATCATGCATATTTTTAGATCCAAATTATCTCATAATAATCTAAAAAATTAGATTTAAATTAATCTAATCAAAATAAATTCTAATCTAGATAATTATGTAGAACTATTCTACAACTAGTCTAGACATGCATCAATCATATCTCATATGATATTTAAAAATTAAATAATTTTATTTGCTATTTTTTAGATGTTATTATAACCATTATAATATCAAAAAATAATAAATAAATCAATCTAAAATATGATTTAATCAAATTAAATTAAAAACATACAAGACTATTCTATAGAACTATTCTATTTTAGAACTAGTCATGCATATTTTCTAATCTTAGATCCAAATTATTTAATTTTAATTTTTTCTAATTTTAGATCTGATCACATCTCATGTGATATCTGAAATCATTTATTTTCTAATTAAAATAAATTTAAAATTAGATCTAAATACTTTTAGAACCTTAGCTCTGATACTAGTTGAAGGGAAATCCTGATTTTTCGGATCAAGTTCGTTCAGATCTGATCAGATCAAGAGATATATTTCAAAAAAAAAAAATTTTGATCCAGATCAGATCTAAGATATTTTAGATCTAATTATTATTATTTTAAAAATTAAAATAAAATTAGATAAATTAAATCAGATTTAATTTACCTTGAAGTGGGTAATCCTATTACCCGTTGATGATCCTGTAAGCAGCGGAAGATCTGGATCAAGCCACGCAAGTGCCTGGCCTCTATCGATATCCACTCAGGTTGGATCTGGAGATCCTCTTCTTCTCTATCATATCTTCAGAAATTAAATCTAGATCTGATCTAGAAGATCTTCAAAACTCTTTTCGAAGATCAGCAGTTGTTCTATGCAGCATTGCAGCCTTCTAGCTTCCAGTCATCTTTCTTTGATCTGGATCACACCAACCAAGAATCCAAACACTTTGGATGTGGAGAATAGAGGGAGAAGGTGGGTTTGGCATGGAGGAAGAGGGGAGAGGCAGCCTTGGGGCATGGAGAATTGTGATTCAATCTCCTTTTGAGTTGGGCGCAGGATCTTATTTATAGACTAAGCGTGATCCAACTCCTCTTCTTCCCAACCAATCACAACTCTTTATGAAATCAGATCTAAATCTGATTGGTGGGAATAGAGTCCCCTAGATTCCTCCTTAGAGGGCACCTAAAACCAATCAAAGTTGGATCTTAGGAGAACTCTAATTGGAATCCAAAAAGAAGATAGAGTCCCTGTCCAACAGGGACTCTTGGGCGCCTCCAGCTTGGGCCCAGCTTCGGCACATGCCAAGGGTGGCATGCGCCCTCTTTCTTGCCAGGTTCTAGCAAGGGGACAGGCCCCCACCAGCTCGCCAATAGGTGCATGACATATGGACAGAAGTCAAAGTGTCAATGGTCAACATTTGACCAATCAAAGGTAGACTTTTAACCAAAGTCAAAGAACGAGAAATGGTAGGTGACCAAAAATGGCAGGTAATATCCTACAAAATAAGACAACCTTTTCTAACTTGGACAACCTCCAGTCAAACCATATGAAGGCCTCTGATTGAGCACAAATTCCTTCGGCTCAGTCAAACAACTTATTTGTGATAGCAAAAGAAGAATGTTAGGTTCAATCGAGTGCTAGCACGATTTTCTTGAACCTAATTGAATCTCATTCAGATCAATTGAACTAGATCAGTTCAATTGATGATCACCGAATTCAAACCCTTGTTTGTATGACCCAGTTAGGTTCAGTTCTGTATGATAATGGGATATGTCATAATCTCTATCATCGACATCATCAAAACTCCTTTCGATGGATCAGAACTCTTCTGATTCGAACAGCTAGAATGATCGATCATCTAAATCATTCTAATTGCTCCCAAAATCCACCAGTGACACCTAGTAGTATATGGTGGCAACCCATCAGAGCTGAATGCGAACCTCTTGGTGCAGCTACTTATGTGATTAAGTTCTTCTATCTTGAGCCCTAATCAGATTAGGGTTAAGGTGAACTCGTCAAACCCTAGTCTCTATCATATGATGTAATCATTCGATTTCAAGTCCGATGTGAAAATCTAAATAGAAACTCTTTCTATTATTTCACTCTGCCATGGCCATGGACTTCTGAACTTGATTCTCATGATCATCATAGGGCTGCTCCTCTACCACCGAGGTAGATAGATTCCATCTTGATGCTATCCAATTCCTATAATGAACATGTTACAGCCAACATACACCTCAGGATTTCGAATGGCTAGGAGATCAAGTAATGGTATAGTCAAATTATAACACCCTCAAGGTGAACTGTCGATGCACCTCAGGTCAAAGAACCAGACACACCACTGCAGCATCGAGTCAATCATCGACGAGAAGGTAGACTTCCTAATGACTACTCGAGGTGATCATGCTCAGTGCCCTCATTCTCTAACGAGTACCTATACTCTCACTCCGGTGTCTCCACACCATAGACTCAAGACTCATCTACTAAGGAGAAGCGATTGTATACCAACCTTCTGGATCAATCACCATCCTCGTGATGATCCTATGGTCGGGAGCATTTTATGAGTTAATAATGATTATTCATGTCTTAAATTTTCAACTCTTGAAAATATGAATTATCATTACCATTAAGTCAAAAATGTATCACAGACACTAAATACACATATGTAATAGAAAATAATCCATTTTATTGATTATAGTCAAAATTATAATTTTGCCCCTAGAAGTGTATTACAAGTGTCAGCCAATTCTGGCTTCTAAGGCACATATATGGTTATTTGTATGCCATGTATAGTTTGTATGATGCTAGGTTTGAAGCTAGTAATATTGGTATAACCATATCTAGACAAGCAAGTATAAGTAGCGAAAAACACAATGTGTTGCAGTGAATAATCCAACGACATTGGCAATCAAACGGTAGTTCATCTTCATCATCTCTATCATCGCAATTAAACTTCTACCTCACCAATGACATCACCGCTACCCTCAATTTCAATCAGCTGGATAATTTTGATGTGCTGTGTTAGAGCAGATCCTCATTGCTTTTCCAATGATCTATCTCTCTCATCACCTGTCCAACTAGAATTCTCGACCATATTCCAAATAAGTTGCCAAAATTGAGTCTACCCCGAAAGAAGATATAGAAGGTCACAATCGATGGTTTACCACTTAAAACTATGAAACTACATTGACTATCATCGATGAATTCTCGCTGAATATACACATTTGGCATATCCTACTCTGTATCCACTCGACTCTTAAAGAAACACTCACCTCCCGACAAGGCACCATTCTCAGTCGACGTGTCTTAATCGATGTTCAACCAACTATTTTCTCAGACTCCTGTCAACTATCAAAATCGATAACATGACAAAGACATTAACTACTCTTGAATGTAGCGCACAACAGTCGGCCATGAGCGGCTCATTACTCTGTATTAATAGCAATTAATGACCCACTAAATACCATAACTCCCACATCCCAAATATTCAGGGACAAGAATTACATAATAATGGCATCCTTCACCTTATAAATATCGGTAAGCAATGGAAGATCAGGTAAGCTCTGAATGGAAAAACTCATGCTCTTGTTCTTACCATCCTTTAAGTTGCCTCATTTCTCCGACTGACTTAATCATTGGTGAGTCCCCTACCAGACAACTTTTGGCAAGAGAACTTCTTTTGCAGGCTCCCAGATCATTCGACCCTCTCCCGACTGCTCCATCGGAGGAAAGCGGCAACATGCTGCCATAGTGAAAATCATAGCAAAATACCTTTTTGATGTTTGCTACTATGGCACGAGACATCCTGGACGTACTAATGTCTACTGCCACTTTAGAGTCTATATTTGGCACTGATGGATGAGTCTTGAATGAGAAGAAAAGTAGAATGAACAATGTTGGGGTGAAATCTGATTATCGTCGGAAAAGTGCTGGAGTCGAAGAAGATGAGATCACCGTCAATGACCTGCAAAACAAGTCTCATATAGAGCCCAGGGTGGTGGCTCTGGCAAGACCCTCCGATGGTCAAGTTAGCTTTTTTGGTCAATAGAAATGGAGTGCTCAATCAAGAAAGTTGTAGAGTTTTTGAAAGAAAAAAGAGAACCTAGAAAAAACGTATCTAGAGGGTCCCTTTTATAGATGAAAACTATAACAAACTGATAGTGACAGCCGTAACTATCGGATAGTGGGCCACTTGGGGCCACATGAAGTTTGTTATGGAAGATAGTGTTTGCTATCATGAGGTGTCAGTTTGTTTGAGATTTAATAGTCAAAGTTTGGAGGGGTGGGCACCGGTTGGTGATGACCTTTAAGCTGTATCAATTCTAGAGGAGTTAGGACTCCTCTAAGGTAGTTTGGGTGTGGATTGGTTTATGCCTTGTACGAGACCAAACTCATACATAGACCTTCCTGAATGACTGTGAAGAGTTCGACTGCTGGAGGAGTCTGGAAGGAGTAAGGCTGCTGGAGGGGTTCGAAAAGAGTTCGACCGTTGGAGAAGTCTGGAAGGAGTTCGATCGCTAGGGAAGTCTGGAAGGAGTTCGACCGCTGGAAGAGTTCGAAAGGAGTTTGGCCACTGGAGGAGTCCAAAAGAAGTTCGGCTGCTGGGGGAGTTCGAAAGAAGTTCGTCCGCTGGAGGATTTCGAAAGAAGTTTGGCCGCTGGAAAAGTTCAGAAGGAGTTCGGCCACTGGATGAGTCTAGAAGGAGTTTGACCGCTGGAGGGGTTCGAAAGGAGTTCGACTACTAGAGGAAGAATTTTTCATCGAAGCTCTTCTATGATTACCAGTTACATTAGGCTAAGCATCAGACTGAACTTCAGTGGGAGCAGGGTTTATCCCCAATAATAGTTTTTCTACTCCTGAGTTCTAAATTTGAAGAAAGGAAGAAAAAGGCGATGGCCGAAGTTCGGTCCCGGGTTCCCATGCTTGTCAGGATAAGATGTTTCAGTATTTACCGTGCTGGCACCAAAACTTTCTAGGTCTGAAATGAGTCTAAAATGATGGCTCTTCAAATCTCCCGCTGAAACTCTGCAATAGGTATGGCACCATAAAGACTCTACCCATCGTCGCTCCCCTATCATGATGAGTGGGACACGCGATGCACACTGATCGACCGAAGTCGATCCATAATCATAACTGCTTTGGATTACCTCTGGCTATTTAAGACCTTCTCCTATTGTTTGGAAGTCATCCCTGCGCGAGTCTTCTTCTTCCTTCGACCCCCGTTTGCCTTCTTCCCATGGGTCTCATCCTTCTCTCGCCTTTCTAAGCTCCGGACACCCTTTCAATTGATCCTAATCGCGTTCATCATCCTTTCATCCTTCTTGGATAGTTTAGGTCAATTTTCTAATCCTTCTCTTAGGTTATTCATGCTTATCACTTCTGGCTCCTTCTTTTCCTGATTTTTTTTGGGGGAGGGGGGGGGGCGTTTCTTGGGGTTCATCTCGATCCAAATGTCTTCCAAAACCTTCCACTCCATCGGTTCGTGGGGCTCATCCAGAGCAACCTTATTTGATTCTACACCACTGGCTGAGGTAGAACCCAAGAATATGTCCCACTCGTCTTTTGCTCCAGACACCATCCCATCCATCCTTACCTCGGATGATCATTCTCTAATCCAAATCTAATATGGAATCCCTCCAAAATATGACCTTGAACTCCCCAACTCCGACGATCGGGTCAGTTCTCCTCCGATCGGCCAGTTTTATTTATACTTAGAAGCTTTGTTTACTGGGCCTAGACTCCCACTACCTCCATTCATAGTCGCTCTCTTTCAATTTTTAAACATCTTCTTCGCATCTGTCGTACCGAGCTCCTTTCGGTTCATCATAGATTTTCTCTTCCTCTATCGATTGATCAAAGTCTAGCCGACCATTTTACTTTTTAGGAATTTGTATACCTTCAAGTGCCATCCTTCCGCAAAGGATTGATGGTACTTTTTCTCTTAGATCAGCAAGAAGGGGTTATTGAAAGGTGCCCCTTCTTTCATTTACAACTGAAAGAAAAGGTTCTTTTTTGTACATTGCCCGACCTTGCCATTAGGTCTTCCTTCATGGGGTTATATTAGAGAGTCAGTTGGCCGAGCTCCTAGCTTAGACGGAGCCGACCTTGATTCCTCCCATAAACTCAAGGTGTACCAACCTCCTCCTCTTCTCAACCTTCTAAAGGAATAGACCTTATTCAACCTAGATCTGAGTTTCCATGATCCTGCTGGTACATCTTTTAATTTTTGAATCCACATGGTTTCGCGCATATGTATTGCCACTGACCGCTCTTCTTTTTTTGCTACAGAAATGGACGCAAAAGCTGCCAAGATGCTTACCAAAGGGCTCTTCACCAGAAAGAGGAAAAGGAAGGCACAAGAAGATGGCTCAAAGAGGGCGAAGGTCAGTGTTTCTAGCTCCGAAGTTCCTGCCTCCACTGCCACTACGTCTGAGGTCAACATCGATGTCAAGATTGCCCCAACTACCGAGGTTGACACCACTAGCACGGGCCCAATGCCTTCCATGCCCTCAGGTCCCTCCAGCGAGGATCGAGCTTTGAAGCTCCCTATCAAGAAAGGTACAGGAGAGAAAAGAAAAAAGAAAGCCATTACGAAGATGTCCTACAAGGCTCGCTTAGGCGGACCGGATGGCAACGACAATGAACGAGGGGAGGATACCTTCGACAATCCAAAGATCATCTGGGATCTTGTTGATAGGTTTGCTATGCCTGAGGTGGTGGACCAGATGGCCAACCTGGACCTGCAACAGCTCATCTGGAGTTCTCTTGGAATGATCCTCAAGGTGATTACTCAGTTGCTTGACTCTTTCTTTTCTCTTCTGCACTTTTCTTCTTCTCTCCTTTTTCTTCTTCTTCTTCTTCTTTTTAAAACCAATCGTTTGTTGCTGTCAGGTCACCAGATGCTCACTCACATCAAGAGGGCACATCGTCAGGAGGCGGAGGCACAGAAGGCCCAGGAGGACCTTCAAGCCAAGGTCCGCCATCTTCAAGAGAGGGTCAATGAGGTCGAGCATCTTGCTGAGGAGAAGGTGGACATCAAAAGTCTTCAGGATGCACTCTACGAAGAGAAGTTCACCTCGATCAAACTAAAGGCCGCACTAGCCCTAGAGGAGGAAGGAAGCCAAAAATAGGGTCGCCGAACTAGAGATCCAAATGATGAAGTCAGTCTCGGAGACAATGACTTGGGCCATGAAAGAGTTCAAGACCTCTCCCGAGATGCGGAACCCGAATGTTGAGTTTGGCCAGGAAGCATTTATCAAGGGTTTCAAGCTCTGCAAAGGCAAAGTAGCCCAAAAGTTCCCCAAGCTCGACCTTGGCTTTTTGGAGGAGGAGGAAGACAACATGGAGGTGGGACCATCTAATGCTATAGTCGATATTTCCTTCGACGAGCTCGCTTCTAGCCTGTCTGAACCTACCATTGAGGTGCCCAAACTAGTTCAAAAACCTAAGGCGATCGAGAGCGATCCGACTCCACCCTTTGAGGTTAAGATCCTCAAGTAGTTGTACTTTTTTTATATGTCTTGTACTCAAAAGTTTTGATTAAATGAAGTAAATTTTTTTCATACCCTTGAGTGCTTTTCGTATCTCGAATGCAGTCTCCCACCAATGTTGATCCACTACCTCAGGAGGTTCCAATAAAGTCCTTAATAAAGAACCTGAGGAAGGAAGTTCATCTTCTGAGGAAGAAGTTGAAGAAGATGGAGGACGACCTTCGAGCCTCACGAAAGAATACTTCTGAGATGACCAAAGAGGTCACTCGCCTCTGAGACTTACATATGAAGAAAGCGGTGAGCTTCAGTATCCAAAAGGGCAACTTCGAGAAGGAGGTCACCAAACTCAAAAGAAATGCTAGCGATAAGTCCTGGGCACTAACAGCGAAGATCAGCTTTCTTGAAGCTGACTTGAAGGATGTTGGAGAAAAGATCTATCTTCTACAAGGAAGCTCATCATGGTCTACCAACAAGGCCCGATATGATTGAGACTAGTCAATAAAGTTTTTCTAGCTTTAGAAGTAGCTGTAAGATACTGAGGACTAGCATAATAGGTACCGAGTGACCTGGATGGAGAAGACATCCAGACTTGAAGGCAATCTCAAGGTTGCTAGAGACAAGGCAACTCATCTTCGAAAGTGACTGTACAATAATCGAGGAACCAGCATGAGTGGTGAGTCAGAGGAGATTGCCTCCTTGAAGAGGACCATTGGTGAGCTTTCAGAGGCAGTTGGGGTGGAGTAGGCCGATGTTCAATGGCTAAAGCTTCAACTCGCCTGTGAACATCGGGCTATCAAGGATGCGAAGGTCGAGTCTAAAGTTTTAAGAAGATAGTGGCGAGAGCTTGAGGGTAAGTTTTAGCTCACCAACAGAATGTCTATAGATGGTCTCTTCCAAAAGAAAGAGCTTGAGGAGGAGATCCTTAGGCTAAAGCAGGCCTTAGTGATGATCGGAGTCGGTAGCCCGAAGTCTGAAGAATTTGGTTTGCCTTAAAGCTTCAACCTCTTTCCCCTCTTTTTTTTTTTCTTTTAGTGTAATCGGCCTTGTCGGCCTATGCTTTGCTTATAATGAACTCATTTTTGTAATAGAATAATACATTTTTCACTATTTTCATTTCGTATGAACCTGAGACCTATTTGCAGCCTTATCTTTTTTACCTCATTCTTCTCTCTATCGTTTTCTTATGAAATGCTTATTGTAGATGCCGAGCTCGTTGTGGACGTCAGACTTGTTGTAGATGTTGAACTAGGACCTCTCTTGCAAATCAGGATAAGGTTTTGTCCTTCACATTTGACGTAGTCAGGTCATCATAGAAAAATACGTGTAAGGATTCTTCACCAAGCTTCTTCCTTCTCCACATCTTTGGTTTATGAGATTTCGACTTTTGCTCATGTTAGGATGAGGCTTTCCTTCTATTCTTAACATGGCTTATGGAGGTGCATTAGGATCGTCGGTAGGATCTCTCCCTCCATCCTGTCTTATATCGATGAGGTCATCAACTTTACTCATGTTAGGATGAGGTTCTCTTCCTGTTCCTAACGTGGCTTATGGGGGCATAATTGGGCCATTGACAGGGCCTCTCCCTCCATCCCATCTTAAATGGATGAGATCTTCGACTTTGCTCACATTAGGATGAGGTTCTTCTTCTATTCCTAATAGGCTGTAGGGGCACATTAGGATCGTTGGTGGAGTCTCTCCCTCCTCTCATTTAAAGCAAATGAGAACTTCGACTTTGCTCATGTTAGGATGAGGTTCTCCTCCTATTCCTAAAGGACTGTAGGAGCATATTAGGGCCATTGTCAGAGCCTCTTCCCTCATCTCGTCTAAAATGAACGAGGCCTTCAACTTTGCTCACGTTAGGATGAGGTTTTTCTTCTCTTCCTAATGGGCTGTAGGGGCGCATTAGGGCCGTTGTCAGGGCCTCTCCTCTTATCTCATCTAAAATGAACGAGGCCTTCGACTTTGCTTATGTTAAGATGAGGTTCTCCTCCTATTTCTAATGGACTGTAGGGGGCACATTAGGACCGTTGTCAGACCCTCTCCCCTTATCTCATCTAAAATGAACGAGGCATTCAACTTTACTCACGTCAGGATGAGGTTCTCCTCCTATTCCTAATGGGCTATAGGGGCACATTAGGGCCATTGTCAGGGCCTCTCCCCTCCTCTCATCTAAAATGAACAAGGCCTTCGACTTTGCTTATGTTAAGATAAGATTCTTCTCTCGTTCCTAACGGACTGTATTTATCGTGAGATCAAGTTTGCAGGATAGTCTCCTTTTATCATCGGTATACAACAAAGATTAGGATGTTGAAGTAGGAGAATTTCATTATAATCAAATCATCGATAATACATTTACAAATTTTTTAAATTCCATGGTCGAGATAGGTCTGCCCCCTCGAGTTTCTTCTGAAGGAAAATTCTGATTTTCCTGATCAGGTTCGTTCAGATCTGATCGGATCAAGAGATATATTTCAAAAAAATTTTTCTTTAATCTAAATCAGATCTGAGATATTTTAGATCTAATTTCTATTATTCTAATAATTAAAATAAAATATAAATAAATTAAATTAGATTTAATTTACCTTGATGTAGGGTAATCTCATTACCCATTGATGATCTTGTAAGTAGTGGAAGGTTCTGGATCTAGCCACGCAAGTGCCTAGCCTCTACCTGTATCCACTTAGGCTGGATCTAGAGATCCTTTTCTTCTCTATCATAACTCCAAAAATTAGATCTGAATCTAATTTTGAGGATCTTCAAAATAGCTTTCGAAGATCAGTAGTTGTCCTTTACAGCAGCGCAGCCTTCTAGCTTTCTGTCATCTTTCTCTCCCCTAGATTGCACCAACTGAGATCCCAAACTTCTTTGGACAAGGAGAGGAGAGGGAGAAGATGAACTTGTCATGGAGGAGGAAGAGAGAGGCGGCCTTGGGGCATAGAGAATTGTTCTCTTTTTTTTTGAGTTGGGCGTAGGGTCTTATTTATAGACTATATGTGATCCATCTCCTCTTCATCCCAACCAATCACAACCTCTTATGAAATCAGATCTAAATCTGATTGATGGGAATAGAGTCCCTTAGATTCAACCTTAGATGGTGCCTAAGACCAATCAAAGTTGGTTCTTAGGAGGAGTCTAATCAGAATCCAATAAGGAGATGGAGTCCCTGTCCAACAAGGACTCCTGGGCGCCTCAAGCTTAGGTGGATGCCACCCTTGGCGTGCGCCCTCCTCCTTGCCAGTTTTTGGCAGGGGGACAAGCCCCACTAACTCTCCAATAGGTGCATGACACCTGAACAAAAGTCAAAGTGTCAAAGGTCAATATTTGACCAGTCAAAGGTCAACTTTCGATCAAAGTCAAAGGATGAGAAATGGCAGGTGACCAAAAATGGCAGGTATTGTCTTACAAAATAAGACAACCCTTTTTTGACCTGGACAGGCTCCAGTCAGACCAAGTGAAGGCCTCTGATCGAGCACAAACTCCTTTGGCTCAGTCAGGACAACTATTTATGATAGTAAAAGAAGAACGTTAGGTTCAATCGAGTGCTAGCACGATTTTCTTGAACCTAATTGAATCTCATTCAGATCAATTGAACTGGATCAGTTCAATTGATGATCACCAGATTCAAACCCTTATTTGTGTGACCCAGTTAGGTTCAGTTCTGTATGGTAATGGGATATGTCATGATCTCTATCATCGACATCATCGAAACTCCTTTCGATGGATCAGAACTCTTCTGATTCGAACAGCTAGAATGATCGATCATCTAAATCATTCTAATTGCTCCCAAAATCCACCAGTGACACCTAGCAGTATATGGTGGCAACCCATCAGAGCTGAATGCGAACCTCTTGGTGCAGCTACCTGTGTGATTAAGTTCTTCTATCTTGAGCCCCGATCAGATTAGGGTTAAGGTGAACTCGTCAAACCCTAGTTTCTGTCATATGATGTAATCATTCGATTCAAGTCCGATGTGAAAACCTAAATAGAAACTCTTTCTATTATTTCACTCTGCCATGGCCATGGGCTTCTGGACTTGATTCTCATGATCATCATAGGGCTGCTCCTCTACCACCGAGGTAGATAGATTCCATCTTGATGCAATCCAGTTCCTACAATGAACATGCTATAGCCAACATACACCTCAGGATTCCGAATGGCTAGGAGACCGAGTTATGGTGTAGTCAAACTATAACACCCTCAAGGTGAACTGCCGATGCACCTCAGGTCAAAGAACCAGACACACCACTGCAGCATCGAGTCAGTCATTGATGAGAAGGTAGACTTCCTAATGACTACTCGAGGTGGTCACGCTCAGTGCCCTCATTCTCTAATGAGTACCTGTACTCTCACTCCGATGTCTCCACACCGTAGACTCAAGACTCATCTACTAAAGAGAAGCGATTGTACACCAACCTTTCGGATCAATCACCATCCTCATGATGATCCTATGGTCGGGAGCATTTTATGAGTTAATAATGATTATTCATGTCTTAAATTTTCAACTCTTGAAAATATGAATTATCATTACCATTAACTCAAAGGATGTATCACAGACACTAAATACACATATGTGATAGAAAATAATCCCATTTTATTGATTATAGTCAAAATTATAATTTTGCCCCTAGAAGTGTATTACAAGTGTCAGCCAATTCTGGCTTCTAGGGCACATATATCTAACAATCTTCCACTTATCCTAAAGCCAATTGGCTACAAGTCTAAGTCCCATCTTCTCAAGGTGGGCTTCAATTTTTTTGTTATCCCAACGGCTTTGTAAGTGGGTCTACCGTATTGTCTGTGGAGTTGACTCTCTTGACCTCGACGTAACCCTTCTCGAGGTAATCACGGATGAGGTGGTATCGCCGCTCAATGTGCTTGGATTTTTGGTGAGACCTCGGCTCCTTAGCAAGGGCTATGGCACCATTGTTGTCGCAGTACAGAGGAATGGCATCTGATGGCATTACTCTCGATTTCTACAGCAAACTTCTTATACCAGAATGCTTCCTTTGTAGCCTCTGATGCAGCGATATATTCTGCTTCCATGGTGGAATCTGCTATCATGGTTTGCTTGGAACTCTTTCAGCTGACAGCACCACCATTGCACACAAACAGACTCCCAGATGTCGACTTTCGATCATCTATATCGGACATGAAATCCGAGTCTGTGTATCCTTGGACTTGGAGTTCTCCATTACCAAAGACCAACATCATATCCTTAGTTCTTCTCAAGTACTTAAGGATACATTTCATAGAAGTCCAGTGTTCTTCACCTGGATTTGACTGATATCTGCTTGTGACACTCACAGCATGGGCTATATCAGGTCGTGTACATAGCATGGCATACATGAGGCTCCCTATTGCAGAAGCATAAGGGATCTTGCTCATGCGTTCTATTTCCTCAGGTGTGCTAGGGCACATCTTCTTGGAAAGATGAATACCATGTCTGAAGGGTATTAATCCCCTCTTAGAGTTTTTCCATACTAAACCTCTTTAGTACTTCCTCTATGTACATCTTCTGTGAAAGTCCTAGCATCCTATTCGGTCTATCCCTATAGACCTTAATTCCTAGAATAAAGGATGCTTCACCTAGGTCTTTCATGGAGAATTCCTTGGACAACCATATTTTGACTGTCGTCAACATGGGAATATCATTCCCAATAAGGAGGATGTCATCCACGTACAATACGAGGAAGACAACAGCGCTCCCACTGACCTTTTTGAAAACACATGGTTTCTCTTCATTTTTGATGAAACCAAACATTTTGATCACATCATTGAAATGAGTGTTCCAGCTCCGAGATGCTTGCTTAAGTCCATATATGGACCTTTGCAGCTTGCAAACCTTGTGATCAGTATCACTGGATGTGAAACCTAGCGGCTGTTCCATATAGATATCTTCCTCAAGATATCCATTTAAGAATGCCATTTTCACATGTCCATTTGCCATATTTCATAATCGAAATAGGCTGCAACGGCAAGCAATGTGCGGATGGATTTTAGCATAGCCACTAGGGAAAAAGGTATCCTGATAGTCAATGCCTTCGCGTTGACTATAACCTTTTGCCACTAGTCTAGCCTTGAATGTCTCCACATTCCCATCTGCACCAATCTTTCTCTTGAAGATCCATTTACACCCAATAGGTACTATACCTTCTGGTGGATCTACCAAGGTCCAGACTTGGTTTGAGTGCATCGAGTCAATTTCTGACTGCATTGCCTCTAGCCATTTCTCAGAGTCGATATCTGATATCGCCTCGTTGTAGGTTTTGGGATCATCACCATGAGCACCATTACCTACGAGGAACATTTTCTCTACTTCCTCTGAAATAATACCTAAGTATCTTTCAGGGGGATGGGAAAACTCTTTCCGATCTACGAGGTGGAGGAGGTAGTGTTCTTATTGGCTCAACCTGATTTGGTTTCCAATTGGTCCTTAGCTCGTTGTACTTGTGAGACTTTCTCATCAAGCTTAATCTGCTTTTCCAATGCCGCTATCTTGAATAAACTATTTTTCAAGAAAGATGGCATGTCGACTCACAATCACATTGTGGTCTTCTAAAATGTAGAAATAGTATCCTAATGACTCTTTAGGATATCCTATGAATCGAGCTCTGAAGGACCTAAACTCTAACTTGTCCGCTTGTTGTCTTTTGACATGAGCTGGACAATCCCAAATTCTGAGATGACTCAGACTTGGTTTCTTACCATGCCATATCTCATACAGTGTGGTAGGAATAATTTTAGAGAGACCCCTATTCAGTAGATAAATTGAAGTTAACAATGAGTGTCCCCAAAAAAAATCAGGAAGGTCTGTGAAGCTCATCATGGATCGGACCATATCCAATAGAGTCTAATTTCTCCATTCTGAAATCCCGTTGAGTTGAGGTGTTCCTGGTGGAGTCCATTGAGAGACTATGCCATTTTCCTTGAGATAGTCTAGGAATTTCCAACTAAGGTATTCACCTCCTCGATCTGATCGAAGAACCTTAATGGGTTTTATAGTTTATTTTTCTACTTCATGTCTGAATTCTTTGAACTTTTCAAAAGCTTCAGACTTGTGTCTCATAAGATACACATACCCATACCTAGATAGATCATCGATAAAGGTAATGAAGTAGACAAAATTGTCTCTAGTCGACACATCAAATGGGCCACACACATCAGTATGTACTAAGGCAAGGAGATCTATGGCCCTTTCCCTATGTCCTACAAAAGGGAGTTTAGTCATTTTGCCTTGAAGACAAGATTCACAAGTTGGATATGACTCAGAAGTCAATGGACTCAATAGCCCATTTTTCTCCAATTTGTTGATCCTATCTTCTGCTATATGACCTAATCTCAGGTGCCATAGATACCTATCGTTTGGACTATCCCTAGGTCGTTTGGCATTCACGTTTTGCTCGATAGTTAGAACAGATACATCAATATGTAGCTGATAAAGATCATTAATAAGGAAACCATTTGCATAATTTTATTTCTTTCATAAAGAATGTTACAATGGTCCTTAAAGAAGGTAATCACATAGCCTTCTAGTGCTAAGCATGAAAATAGAAATCAAATTCTTGCTAGCTGCAGGCACATAATAACAGTCTTTCAAAACTAAGTCTAAACCAGATGGTAATCGAAGAGGGTATGTTCCCACCGCCACTGCAGCAACTCTTGCTCCATTTTCGATGCATAGGATCATGTCTCCATCCCTCAGCCTCCTGCTATCCTCAAGACCCTGCATGGAAGTGCACAGATGAGCACTAGAACCAGAGTCAAGCACCCAACTGGATGCAGAAGAAACCGTAAGGTTAGACTCAATAACGAGCATACCTCCAGAAGGACCTTCCTTCTTATTCTTCAGGGTGGCCAGGTAAGTAGGGCAGTTCCGCTTTCAATGGCCGTCGCTGTTGCAATGGAAATACTTTCCTTTGACAGCGGCTTTCTTCTTTGGCTCTACCTTCTTCATCTTTTCTCCTTCCATCTTCTGCTTTTTCGCAGACTTCTTTTTCTTTCCAGAAGACTTTCTTTCGAAAGAAATCTATTCCATAGCAAGAACTGAGCCTTTAGAAGCTCAGCTGTGACCAGCTCATTAATTCGGCCAAGGAATTTTGAAGTTTATGCATGTGGTAATTTATGATGAATTGCCCATATGCATCAGTCAAGGATTGTAGAATAACATTGTTCTATAGATCCAAGTCTAACTTCACACCAAGCTTCTCAAACTCTTTCAAATCCTTGATCATCATCAGATAGTGATCTTGGACTGACTGCCCATCATGTATCTTAGCCTTAAAAAGTTATTTCATGATTTGATACTTGGCTGCGCAACTCTGTTCACCAAACATCTCTTGCAGGTGAGCCAACATTTGGCAAGCAGTCCTGATATCTTCATGTTGGCGCTGGAGCTCATCAGACATCGGGTCCAACATGTAATATCTGGCCTTATTATCTTCATCTATCCATTTTTCTAGAGATGCCCTCTGTTCAGCGGATGGACAGGCTGGTAAGGTGGGAGGGTCCTGGTCAACACATGAGTTAACTTCTCAAAATCCAAAATAATTTTGTAGTTCCTGAGCCAATCTTTATAATTTGGTCCGATCAGTCTATATGTGTCCAAGATACATGCTAATGGATTGGACGCAGATATTTTCCTATAGAGAGTCAAAGATTCTAGTTAGATACTGTAATTATGACTTGACCAATTTATTTAAAAGTTTTATTTTTAAATAAATTAGCTTCCACTATTTTTTCGGATCCCTACACTTTCTCTATAGAGATGCAAAAATCTCCATGATTAATGATTTCTAGTGGATGGTGCGGTCTCACCAACTGACTCATCACCTCACCTAACAGTTATTGGTGATGGGTTAGCCAATGAGTGAACAACTCTTGTTCAATGATTCTCTAATCATGGTGCACCCAAACTTGGTCTCTAATTCATGAATCTCACCATATCCAAAATATTGATCCACTCCTTAGTTAAGTCAGACCCACCATTTGCACAGACTGGATTCCTAATTGAGTCTCTCACCGTATCCAGGAATATTGAGCCCAACTCATCCTCCAGCCCATAGCATCCAAT
The DNA here is from genome assembly GCA_006176705.1 of Cocos nucifera. Lineage (NCBI taxonomy): Eukaryota > Viridiplantae > Streptophyta > Magnoliopsida > Arecales > Arecaceae > Cocos > Cocos nucifera. Next base: position 9,280 of record QRFJ01000351.1, on the reverse strand, counting down.
GCCTAATAGACATGGTTGCATCTTCCCGGTGCAACTGAGCCACTGTATCCAGCCGAGAACAATCAACCCCGAGAAGGGCCCGCACATCTACAATGGTGGAAGACCTCAAACTTAATCTTTTCTTAGGGAGAATTGATTCAGGTCTCATTAAACTAGACTTGTCATAGTCATAACAATTATGACTAACCTAGTGGCATGGGTTAGCTCGGATTATTGACCACCTCAAATCAGAACTGGGTCAACAGATATGGCCAGGTAAGTGAGATCGGTGGAAGGGATATGCCATTAACTCGTACAAGAATGCATTCAGGTCGAGTAGCTCCCAATTAAAAATCAGTCGATCGTATGTGCCAAACTTACCTTAGACACCAAATTATTGAGCCAGAACCAATTGGGTTAGCCTACAATCCAGACTCTAACCTCTGAGCCTAATTAGGTCTTGCTTGATCGTGACTCGATCTTGACCCAGACTTAATCCTATTAGGCTGGTCAATTTAAGCATTGTTGATCCCATCTAACCAACTCTTGATTCGGTTTGATCAACCGCTTAGACCTAATTGAGCTACCCAAGCCCGAACCAGTATTATGAATATGTCTTAGATCTAAAATTCTTAATTTTAGACCTAATTAATATTTTATAATCTTAATTCTTAATTAAGTAGGGTTCATAAACAAAATATGCATAATAAATCCTAGGGTTTCAGGATCTAGGATTTTGCAGAAAGTAACTTTTGGATTTCTGATTAAGGACGAATGCGGAGCATCCGTACATATCATAAGAACACCCCATCGAATGGAAGAAGAGGACCTTTAAACCCTTCTTCGTTCTTATGATCGGACGGCTAAGAGGAATGCCTTAATCAGGAACATAATACTACAAAACAGTTTTAGATCTATATCATATATCTCATATACAAATTAGATCTAATCATGGCATATTTTGCATACATCTCATGTATCAAATCATGCATATTTTTAGATCTAAATTATCTCATAATAATCTAAAAAATTAGATTTAAATTAATCTAATCAAAATAAACTCTAATCTAGATAACTATGTAGAACTATTCTACAACTAGTCTAGACATGCATCAATCATATCTCATATGATGTTAAAATTAAATAATTTTTATTTGCTATTTTTTAAATGTTATTATAATAATTATAATATTAAAAAATAGTAAATAAATAGATCTAAAATATAATTTAATCAAATTAAATTATAAACATGCAAGACTATTCTATAGAACTATTCTATTTTAGAACTAGTCATGCATATTTTCTAATCTTAGATCCAAATCATTTAATTTTAATTTTTCTGATTTTAGATCTGATCACATCTCATGTGACATCTGAAATCATTTATTTTTTAATTAAAATAAATTTAAAATCAGATCTAAATACTTTAGAACCTTGGCTCTGATACCAGTTGAAGGAAAATCCTGATTTCCTAGACCAAGTTTGTTCAGATCTGATCGGATCAAGAGATATATTTTAAAAATTTTTCTTTCTGATCTAAATTAGATCTAAAAAATTTTAGATCTAATTTTTATTATTTTAATAACTAAAATAAAATATAAATAAATTAAATTAGATTTAATTTACCTTGATGTAGGATAATCCTATTACCCATTGATGATCCTGTAAGCAGCGGAAGGTTCTGGATCTAGCCACGCAAGTGCCTGGCCTCTACCGGTATCCACTCAGACTAGATCTGAAAATCCTCTTCTTCTCTATCATGTCTCCAAAAATTAGATCTGAATCTAATTTGGAGGATCTTCAAAATAGCTTTCAAAGATCAGCAGTTGTCCTTTGCAGCAGCGCAGCCTTCTAGCTTTCTGTCGCTTTTCTCTCCCCTAGATTGCACCAACTGAGATCCTAAACTTCTTTGGGCATGGAGAGGAGAGGGAGAAGATGAACTTGGCATGGAGGAGGAAGAGAGAGGCAGTCTTGGGGCATAGAGAATTATTCTCTCTTTTTTTTGAGTTGGGCGTAGGGTCTTATTTATAGACTATGCATGATCCATCTCCTCTTCATCCCAACCAATCACAACCCTTTATGAAATCAGATTTAAATCTGATTGGTGGAAATAGAGTCCCTTGGATTCATCCTTAGAAGGCGTCTAAGACCAGTCAAAGTTGGTTCTTAGGAGGATGGCATGCACCCTCCTTCTTGCCAGTTTCTAGCAGGGGGACAAGCCCCACCAACTCTCCAATAGGTGCGTGACACATAGATAGAAGTCAAAGTATCAATGGTCAATATTTGACCAGTCAAAGGTCAACTTTTGACCAAAGTCAAAGGATGAGAAATGGTAGGTGACCAAAAATTATCAGGTATTGTCTTACAAAATAAGATAACCCTTTTCTGACCTGAACAGGCTTCAGTCAGACCAAGTGAAGGCCTATGATCGAGCACAAACTCCTTTGGCTCAGTCAGGACAACTATTTATGATAGTAGAAGAAGAACGTTAGGTTCAATCGAGTGCTAGCATGATTTTCTTGAACCTAATTGAATCTCATTCAGATCAATTGAATTGGATCAATTCAATTGATGATCACCAGATTCAAACCCTTGTTTGTGTGACCCAGTTAGGTTCAGTTTTGTATGGTAATGAGATATGTCATTATCTCTATCATCAACATTATCGAAACTCCTTTCGATGGATCAAAACTCTTCTGATTCGAACAACTAGAATGATCGATCATCTAAATCATTCTAATTTCTTCCAAAATCCACTAGTGACATCTAGCAGTATATGGTGGCAATCATCAGAGCTAAATGTGAACCTCTTGGTGTAGCTACCTATGTGATTAAGTTCTTCTATCTTGAGCTCCAATCAGATTAGGGTTAAGGTAAACTCGTCAAACCCTAGTTTCTATCATATGATGTAATCATTCGATTCAAGTCCAATGTGAAAACCTAAATAGAAACTCTTTCTATTATTTCACTCTACCATGGCCATGGGCTTTTGGACTTGATTCTTATGATCATCATAAGCTACTCCTCTACCACCGAGGTAGATAGATTCCATCTTGATGCAATTCAGTTCCTATAATGAACATGCTATAGCCAACATACAGCTCAGGATTCTGAATGGTTAGAAGACTGAGTTATGGTGTAGTCAAACTATAACACCCTCAAGGTGAACTGTCGATGCACCTTAGGTCAAAGAATCAGACACACCACTACAGCATCGAGTCAGTCATTGATGAGAAGGTAGACTTCCTAATGACTACTCGAGGTGGTCACGCTCAGTGCCCTCATTCTCTAACGAGTATCTATACTCTCGCTTTGGTGTCTCCACACCGTAGACTCAAGACTCATCTACTAAAGAAAAGTGATTGTACACCAACCTTTCGGATCAATCACCATCCTTGTGATGATCCTATGGTCGGGAGCATTTTATGAGTTAATAATGATTATTCATGTCTTAAATTTTCAACTCTTGAAAATATGAATTATCATTACCATTAACTCAAAAGATGTATCACAGACACTAAATGCATATATATGATAGAAAATAACCCATTTTATTGATTATAGTCAAAATTATAATTTTGCCCAAGAAGTGTATTATAAGTGTCAACCAATTCTGGCTTCTAGGGCACATATATCTAACACCTTCAAGTAGTATGTCCCAGGTCAGATGACTTTCGTGATCTCGTAGGGTCCTTTCCAATTTGGGGCAAGCTTTTTCTGGCTCTGAGGCTGAGAGATGGTGGCTTGCTGAAGCACTAAGTCTCCTACTCTGAATATTTTATTTCTAACTCTGGAGTTATAGTATCGGGTCACCCTTCACTTGTAAGCTACCATCCGAACTTAGGCTTCCTCTCTTTTTTCTCCTAGTAGGTCTAGGTTGGCTCTAAGGTCCTGCAGGTTATGCTGCTCATTAAAAGCCACTACCCACATTGATGGAAGCTTAAGTTCGATCGAGATGATTGTCTCTATTCTAAAAGCTAAAGCGAATGATGTTTCTCCAGTCGACAATCTTTGGATAGTTCGGTATGCCCATAGAACATAATAGAGTTTGTCCGCCCAAGCCCCTCTTACTCTTTCGAGTCTTGTCTTGATGCCTTGCAATAGGATCCAATTGGTCACTTCAGCTTTCCCATTTATCTATGGGTAAGCTACCGATGTGAAGCGATGGAAGATGTTTAGATCTTCACAGAACTCAGCGAACCTCGTCCCAGTGAACTATCGCTTGTTATCTATTATGAGAGTTCAAGGCAGACCAAATCGATAGATGATTGACTTCCAAATGAAGTTCTTGAAGGCAAATCCTGATTTCTCGAACCAGAATTATTCAGATCTGATCGGATCAAGAGATATATTTCAAAAAATTTTCTCTTTGATCTAAATTAGATCTGAAATATTTCAAATCTGATTCTTATTATTCTAATAATAAAAATAAAAATCTAAATAAATTTAATTTAATTTAATTTACCTTGATGTAGGATAATCCTATTATCCATTGATGATCCTGTAAGCAGCGGAAGGTTCTGGATCTAGCCACGCAAGTGCCTGGCCTCTACTGGTATCCACTCAGGCTTGATCTGGAGATCCTCATCTTCTCTATCATGTCTCCAAAAATTAGATCAGGATCTAATCTAGAGGATCTTCAAAACATCTTTCGAAGATCAACAGTTATCCTTTGCAGCAGCGTAGCCTTCTAGCTTTCTGTCGCCTTTCTCTCATCTGGATTGTACCAACTAAGATCCCAAACTCCTTTGGGCATGGAGAGGAGAAGGAGAAGATGGACTTGGCATGGAGGAGGAGAGGAGAGGCAGTCTTGGGGCATGGGAATTTTCAATGCTTTTTTAAGTTGGGCGCAGGATCTTATTTATAGACTATGCGTGATCCAACTCCTCTTCTTCTCAATCAATCACAACTCTTTATGAAATTAGATCTAAATCTGATTGGTGGGAATAGAGTCCCTTGGATTTCTCCTTAGATGATGCCTAAGACCAGTCAAAGTTGTTTCTTAGGAGGAGTCTAATCGGAATCCAAAAAGGAGATGGAGTCCCTATCCAACAGGGACTCCTGGGCGCCTCCAGCTTGGGCACACGACAAGGGTGGCATGCTCCCTCCTCCTTGTCAGATTCTGGTAGGGGGACAAGCCCCCACTAGCTCTCCAATAGGTGTGTGACACGTGGACAGAAGTCAAAGTGTCAATGGTCAACATTTGACCAGTCAAAGATCAACTTCTGAACAAAGTCAAAGGACGAGAAATGGCAGGTGATCGAAAATGGTAGGTATTGTCTTACAAAATAAGACAACCCTTTTTTGACTTGGACAGGCTCCAGTCAGATCAAGTGAAGACCTCTGGTCAAGCACAAACTCCTTTGGCTCAGTCAGGACAACTATTTATGATAGTAAAAGAAGAATGTTAGGTTCAATCGAGTGCTAGCACGATTTCTTTGAACCTAATTGAATCTCATTCAGATCAATTGAACTGGATCAGTTCAATTGATGATCACCAGATTCAAACCCTTGTTTGTGTGACCTAGTTAGGTTCAGTTCTATATGGTAATGGGATATGTCATGATCTCTATCATCGACATCATCAAAACTCCTTTCGATGGATCAAAACTCTTCTGATTCAAACAGCTTGAATGATCGATCATCTAAATTATTCTAATTGCCCCCAAAATCCACACCTAGCAGTATATGGTGGCAACCCATCAGAGCTGAATGCAAACCTCTTAGTGCAGTTACCCATGTGATTAAGTTCTTCTATCTTGAGCTTCGATCAGATTAAGGTTAAGGTGAACTCGTCAAACCCTAGTTTCTGTCATATGATGCAATCATTCAATTCAGGTTCGATGTGAAAACCTAAATAGAAACTCTTTCTATTATTTCACTTTGCCATGGCCATGAGCTTCTGGACTTGACTCTCATGATCATCATAGGGCTACTCCTCTACCATCGAGGTAGATAGATTCCATCTTGATGCAATCCAATTCCTACAATGAACATGCTATAGCCAACATATACCTCAGGGTTCCATATGGCTAGGAGACCGAGTTGTGGTGTAGTCAAACTATAATACCCTCAAGGTGAACTACCGATGCACCTTAGACCAAAGAACAAGACACACCACTGCAGCATCGAGTCAGTCATTGACGGGAAGGTAGACTTCCTAATGACTACTCGAGGAGGTCACGCTCAGTGCTCTCATTCTCTAATGAGTACCTATACTCTTGCTCCGGTATCTCCACACTGTAGACTCAAGACTCATCTACTAAAGAGAAGTGATTGCACACCAATCTTCCGGATCAATCACCATCCTCGTGATGATCCTATGGTCGGGAGCATTTTATGAGTTAATAAAGATTATTCATGTCTTAAATTTCAACTCTTGAAAATATGAATTATCATTTCCATTAACTCAAAGGATGTATCACAGACACTAAATACACATATGTGATAGAAAATAATCCATTTTATTGATTATAGTAAAAATTATAATTTTGCCCCTAGAAGTGTATTACAAGTGTCAGCCAATTCTGACTTCTAGGGCACATATATCTAACAATATTCCACTTGTCCTAAAGCCAATTGGCTACAAGTCTAAGTCCCATCTTCTCAAGGTGGGCTTCAAATTTTTGTTGTCCCAATGGCTTTGTAAGTGAGTCTGTCGTATTGTCTGTGGAGTTGATGAAGGAAAATCCTGATTTCCCGGTCCAGGTTCATCCAGATTTGATCAGATCAAGAGATATATTTCAAAAATTTTTCTCTTGATCATAATCAGATCTTGATATATTTTAGATCTGATTATTATTATTTTAATAAATAAAATAAAATAAGATAAATTAAATCAAATTTAATTTACCTGATTTGGGTAATCCTATTACCCTGTAGATGATCCTGATTGCAGCGGAAGGTTCTGGATCTAGCCACGCAAGCACCTGGCCTCTACCGGTATCCACTCGGGTTGGATCTGGAGATCCTCTTCTTCTCTATCATGCCTCCAAAAATTAGATCTGGATCTAATCTGGAGGATCTTCAAAACTCCTTTTGAAGATCAGCAGTCGTCCTTTGCAGCAGTGCAGCCTTCTTCTTTTGATCGCCTTTCTTTTGATCTGGAACGCACCAACCTAAATCCAAAACTCTTTTGGACGTGGAGAGGAGAAGGAGGAGAAGTTTACGCATGGAGGAAGAGGGGAGAGGCAGCCTTGGGGCATGGGAAATCTCTATTCTAATTGCATTGGAATCTGAGTTGGGCGCAGGGTCTTATTTATAGACTAAGCGTGATCCAACTCCTCTTCCTCCCAACCAATCACAACCCTTTGTGAAATCAGATCTAAATCTGATTGGTGGGAATAGAGACCCCTGGATTCCTCCTTAGAGGGTGCCTAAGACCAGTCAAACTGGATTCTTAGTAGAACTCTGATTGGAATCCAAAAGGAAGGTGGAGTCCTTGTCCAACAAGGACTCCAAGGCGCCTCCAACTTGGGTGCGCCTAGGGTGGCGTGCGCCCTCCTCCTTGCTAGGTTCTGGTAGGGGGACAGGCCCCCACCAGTTCTCCAATAGGTGCGTGACATGTGGACAAAAGTCAAAGTGTCTATGGTCAACATTTGACCAGTCAAAGGTCAACTTTTGACCAAAGTCAAAGGACCAAAAATGGCAGGTGACCAAAAATGGCAGGTCATGTCTTATAAAATAAGACAACCTTCTCTAACTTGGACAACCTCTAGTTAGACCATATGAAGGCCTCTGTTTGAGCACAAACTCCTTTGGCTCAGACAGGATAACTTATTTATGATAGCAAAAGAAGAACGTTAGGTTCAATCGAGTGCTAGCACGATTTCCTTGAACCTAATTGAATCTCATTCAGATCAATTGAACTAGATCAGTTCAATTGATGATCACCAGATTCAAGCCCTTATTTGTGTGACCCAGTTAGGTTCCGTTCTGTATGGTAATGGGATATGTCATGATCTCTATCATAGACATCATCGAAACTCCTTTCGATGGATCAGAACTCTTCTGATTCGAACAGCTAGAATGATCGATCATCTAAATCATTCTAATTGCTCTCAAAATCCACCAGTGACACCTAGCAGTATATGGTGGCAACCCATCAGAGCTGAATGCGAACCTCTTGGTGCAGCTACCTATGTGATTAAGTTCTTCTATCTTGAGCCCCGATCAGATTAGGGTTAAGGTAAACTCGTCAAACCCTAGTCTCTGTCATATGATATAATCATTCGATTCGAGTCCAATGTGAAAATCTAAATAGAAACTCTTTCTATTATTTCACTCTGCCATGGCCATGGGCTTCAGGACTTGATTCCCATGATTATCATAGGGCTGCTCCTCTACCACCAAGGTAGATAGATCCCATCTTGATGCAATCCAGTTCCTACAATGAAGATGCTATAGCCAACATACACCTCAGGGTTCCATATGGCTAGGAGACCGAGTAATGGTGTAGTCAAACTATAACACCCTCAAGGTGAACTGTCGATGCATCTCAGGTCAAAGAACCAGACACACTACTGCAGCATCGAGTCCGTCATTGACGAGAAGGTAGACTTCCTAATGACTACTCGAGGTGGTCACGCTCAGTGCCCTCGTTCTCTAACGAGTACCTATACTTTCGCTCCGGTGTCTCCACACCGTAGACTCAAGACTCATCTACTAAAGAGAAGCGATCGTACACCAACCTTCCGGATCAATCACCATCCTCATGATGATCCTATGGTCGGGAGCTGTTTATGAGTTAATAATGATTATTCATGTCTTAAATTTTCAACTCTTGAAAATATGAATTATCATTATCATTAACTCAAAGGATGTATCACAGACACTAAATACACTGGTGTGATAGAAAATAACTCATTTTATTAATTATAGTCAAAATTATAATTTTGCCCCTAGAAGTGTATTACAAGTGTCAGCCAATTCGGGCTTCTAGGGCACATATATCTAACAATCTCCCACTTGTCCTAAAGCCAATTGGCTACAAGTCTAAGTCCCATCTTCTCAAGGTGGGCTTCGATCTTCTGTTGTCCCAACGGCTTTGTAAGTGGGTCTGCCACATTATCTGCGGAGTTGACTCTCTTGACCTCAACGTAACCTTTCTCAAGGTAATCGCGGATGAGATGATATCGCCGCTCAATGTGCTTGGACTTCTGGTGAGACCTCAGCTCCTTAGCAAGGGCTATGGCACCATTGTTGTCGCAGTAAAGAGGAATGGCATCTGATGGCATTACTCCAATTTCTGCAGCAAACTTCTTATACCAGAACGCTTCCTTTGCAGCCTCTGATACAGCTA